>JBCEWC010003529.1:0-29962 GCA_038996855.1 Solanum aculeatissimum
TAGTAATTTCAGAAAAAATTGGTATATATTGAGATTATGCATGTAAAGTATGAGATTTCTATAATTTGCCCATAATTATATAATCTCACACCTCATCTTCATCCGCCATCCCCTAACCCTCATCTCCTGTCTCAGTAACGCTCATCACTCATAATATTTATCTAAATTATATAAAAAAAACTTTTATAATAATATTTTCCAATTACATACCTAATAAAAGAAAAATAAATAGAAAAACTCACATTATTTTTTTAAAAAAAAATTAACACTTTTTTTTTTGGTCAGGTCAAATCAAACATTGTAAGTACTGAAAATCAGGTCAACTAATGCCTGATATAAAGTAAAAAATAGAGAGTGTACCTAATTCATGTAAGGTCAAAAATTTAAAAATAAAAAAGTAAAAAAATAGGTACTTATTGATAAGACAATTTGACAGTAATTATTTCAATTTCTAGACTTATAGCTATTTCAGTGATTACTGTTTTCCCACATGCTCATCTTTCACTATCTTTTTTTGGAACTTTATAATGTTATTCTCACCTTTAACTTTTTTAATTTAATTATTAATGGAAAACAAATAATTCGGGGTGAACTTGAGATCTCTAGTTAAGGATGAAACAGTCTTTATCATTGCACTACAACTCATGTTGGTAAATGTTGGTGTATTAACTCATATTAGAATTAGAATATCTTTGTAAATATGTCTATGATATTATTAATATTTATAGAGTCAATAATTTTACATGAGAAAATATTACTATCGATAGTCATATTTATGATAGTAATTATTGTCATTATCAAGCACGATTGAAGTCAGTGACAGAGCCATATAAGGATGAAGGGGTTCATTCAAACCCTCTTTCAACGAAAAATTATATTCTCTTCGTCTCATTTTATGTGACATCCTTTGACTTGATACGGTATTTAAGAAAAAAAGTAAATTTTTTTGAAACTTGTGGCCTAAAAATCATTATTAGATATTTGTGTGACTGAGAATCATTTCATTAAGGGTAAACAGGAAATTTTAAAGGTAAATTGTTTACAATTTGAGTAAGATGACATTCTTTTTGGGACGGACAAAAAAAAAAGTGACACATAAAATAAGACAAAGAGAATATTATTTATATATGGTACAAATAAATTTTTATATAAATATAATAAATGTTGAACCTCTTCTTTCTTAAATTTTTTTTAAAGGTACAAATTGTCAGTGAAGTGTCACGGAATTGCATCAGAGAAAGTCACTCTACATATAAAATTTACATAATTTAATATTATATAGACTCAATTAAAACATGATATATATTTTATTATAAATTTTTGGGGTATTATCGATAACCTCATAAATTTGTTATTAAATTTTATTTAAATATTTAAATTAGATTTTATATGAATTGATCGTCTAAGCGCCGATAACATGTTTTTATTAGCTATTTTCAACTTAAATTTTAAAAAGTTTTTGTGTGTTTTTTAATGTCATTATTCAAAAGATATAGATTGTAGAAATAAAAATGTTGAGATGGATGTGTGGACATACCAGGGGGATAAGATTAGAAATGAGATCATTTGAGGGACCTCTGTGGCAGACAAAATGAGAGAAGCGAGACTGCAATAATTTGGGCACGTGCAGAGAAGAAGTGTTGACACCCCTGTTAGGAGATGTGAGAGGTTGAATTTAGAGGTAACACGAGGGGTAAAAGTAGATCAAAAAGGTATTAGGGAGAGGTGATTAGACGGGGACGACTTTAGATAGAAAGGAGTGGAAGTCGCGTGTATTAAGTTAGAAGGTTAGACGGCTATTAGGGATAGGATGATGTATGACCTTGTGATATAGTTGGTTAGTAAAAGTAGTCGCGTCTTTATCTATTGTGTTATTATTATCCGTCATTTATTTTGTTATTTTTGTTGTCTTTATGAATTATCATTTGCTTTCCACTCTAGTCGTTTTGGGGATGACATTTTTGAGATAATGATCTTTCGAATACAACCTCTCTATCTCTATGAGGTAATGATAAGGTCTACGTACGTTTTACCCTCCCCAGACCCTACTTGTTAAATTTCACTGGGTATGTTATTGTTATTTTTTTTATTCAGATAAGTTAATCAATAACAACATATCACTTTTTTTAATAAATATTATCTCTCTAATAATTTTATCCTTTTTTTTCCCACTTCTACTTTCCCTCCATATATTTCACCCCAACCCTAACGTGGAGTGTAATTTTAGTGACGTAATATATATGAAGCAAAAATGAAGGTAAAAATTGAAAAATTAGTTACAATAGCCCGACTTCATAATTTAAAAAGACATGAAAATTGTTGATAATGTTACACACTATATTAAGGTAAAATAGGAAAAATAAAGATTTGCCTCTAAGGTTGTAAGTATTGTACGATAAGAATGTATTGTTTAAAAGCAAATGTAAATTACGTAAAATGATAATTCGATCAATATTATCATATTATGAACGAAATAATACTTGACAAAATGGGATAGTATCGATGTTGAATAAAATATAAATGCGAGATTATTATAATTTAAATATGTGAAGAAGAAATGTGACGATGCACTTTTGAAGATTCAAATTATATTCCAACGTTATAATTTTTGGCATTATTTTATAAATATCTCGATAAATAAAAAAGGAATAGAGTTCTTATTCTTTTTTCTACTTTAGTTTATGTGTGGTTAAAAGGCGAGAATACCAAACACGTATCATATAAAAGAGAAAAAAAAAGTTTTTGGCATTTGACTTGTTTCCCATTGTTTAATTTAAGTTAATAATAAGAAATAATCATTATATTAATTATCACATTATTTTTATATATATATTTTTAAAAAAATTATGACTAAAAATACCTTTTTATTACTTTACACTTATCATTTTTCAATAAATTACACTTTACTTAAGAACAAACCTAATAACATGATAAATAAATAAACGTTAAGTCTAATTTGACTCAATCATAAAAACTAATTTATAAAGGGAGATTGCGGATGTGAATAGGAGTGTGTAAAAATCGAATCGCTAAAAATATTATTAGTTTATTGTTATTGGGTTATTAGGTTATCGGGTTTTTAATGATTTAAAGAAAAAGATTATTGGGTTATCAGTTTGATATCAATTTTTACTATTGAGTTATTGGATAAATCGATAACCCAATAAGATTATAATAATTTATTATCTTACCTCTTCGTAAATATTAAATATTAATAATTTAATAGTAATAAGACATTATAGCAATATTTTACGTATTTTAATCTTTATTGTACTTAAGTGATTAGTTAGCCACTTTAGTATTTTAATTTGTGATTAACTAATTATAGCTTTTGCAAGTTTATAAATTATCTACTTTTTATTAATGCAAATTTTCATTATCATTCTTATCGGATAAATTAATAAGAACTTAAAAGCGATAAATCAAAAACTGATAAACTGAACCGATAATATATAAACCAAACCGAACTGACTGATGCATACCCTAGATGTGAACACCAACATCCTCCCTCCCCCAAACATATTCAGAAGTAAATATTCGAAGCGTGAATAATATAAAACGAAAAAATTTATCTATCTATCTATCGATATATATAAAATAACATATTAGTTGGTTTTGGCAGTGTGTCCTTAACAAGTTATTTGAAGATAAACTATCCTTTTGAAAATGAATGAATAGTCAAAATCTATAGGACAAATTTATTAAATTTTTTTCACTTTAATTTGATGATTGATTGTACTTTTACTTTTTCAGTACTCTGGTATTTTAATATTTTTCTTGAATTAGTAAAACATACTACAGTGCATCTTTGTTCCCTCCCTTGATATCATCAAATAGACATATTCTTTCATTGATTGGTGACTAAACTATTTTTTTAAGTAGTAGGTGTTTCATCACATTTTATCATAGAAAATTAAAAAAAATATAAGTTTTTATTTTTAAAATAAAAAGTAACACTAGTATTTAGAAATTGAAGTTGCGTTTAGCCATGAAATATTAATAATTTGGAGTGAAAACAAGGTCAAATCATCTTGAGGTTCTATCGTCAATGAACTTGCTTGTATGTTAATTTGGAGTATAAAAGTAATACGTCGGTACATTTGGTTTTAAGTTTAGAAACGTATATAACTAGTACATGTTGTAAGGTCTTTCAGAAATAAGTTTTCTATCTCTTTGGGGTAATGGTAAAGTCTGCGTACATTTTATCCTCCTCAGACTCTATTTGTGAGATTCCACTGAATATGTTATTGTTGTATTTAACTAATACATGCATGAGTTATGATAAAATATCTATGTAACTCTCTCCCGAACGAAAAAATCCCTTTAAAAAGGAGAAAAGAATCAAATGCTTTTTCATCCTATCCCTATGTTTTCTTTATTAGAAATTCTAGTGTCTAAATTGGGTGGTTTTGATACCTATATTGAAAAAATACCAAAATTTATGGCCAAATAAGGACTCTTTTTGCTATCCCCAAAGTTTCTTTACTTTTTCTTATTCCCTATTGGATTTTTGTGTTCTTTTATTTTGGCAAAAATGCTTCCACCTTTCTCAAAAAACTTTTTCCCTTTCTTTAAACTTTCTTTTTGGGGATTTAATTTATTTTTAATTGATAAAATATTAAAGTGGGATGATAAGACTTCCATAAAATTAAAGTGTGTAATTGAAAATTGAAATATAAAATAAAAGAGCATTTAGCTATTTTTTTCTTACAATAATTTTTTTTTGAAAATGTAAACAAGTTTGTAAATCCTAAAAAAAATTAAGGAGTAAATAAGTAAGACTATTCTTATTTATAATTTCTTAAGGGACATCAAAAAAAGAAATCAAACAACTAATATGGAACGAAATGACTTTTTAGTATTCCTTCAGTCCCAAATTAACTAAATTTTTGATATTTTTTTCAATGTTTAGTTAAATTGTTAAACAACATCTCTATCTTTATGAGATAATGGTAAGTAAGTCTGCGTATATTTTTCCTTCCCCAAATTCCACTTGTGGGATTTTCACTGAGTAAGTTAAATTATTTAAAGTTTCAGATGAATGTGTTGAAACTTTTTTTCATATTTGTCATCTCATTTATTGAAATTTATATTTTCTAGCAGATAAATTATACACTACATAATTATAACTTCCTAAAAGACAATAACGAAAGTATAATTTGAATTTCATCTTTAAATATTTTTCTTAATATGTGTGTATTAATTCACAAATTAAATTAAAATGGAACGAAGAGAGTAGCTCCAGGGGCGGACCTACAGTAGGGGGAGGGGGTTCACTGAACCTTCTCGACGAAAAATTACATTATATATAAGGTAAATTTTCTATATTTTCGTATATATATTAAATTTGAACCTCCTAAACAATAAGTAAAGTCTAACATAATGATATGTATCTTTTTAAATGAACTCTCGTGGTCAGAGCTCGAATCCCAATCCTGAATCCGCCACTGAGTTGCTCATTAAAATAATCAAAACCTAGCAAGTTGACATAAAAGATTAAAATATTTCTTTTACCTTATTTATACATAATCTCTATAATTAGAAAGCTTTGTCTATCTACTTCCCCCCACCTCCACCCCCCCAAACCACACCACCCCCACAACTCCAATTAGGTCATCACACTCAGACCACTTCTTTACCCCTCCCCCCCTCCAACCCCCACCCCACCCCAACTTTTCTTTGTATTCTGGTTTATTCCTTGTTCCCTCTTTTATAAATTCCCTCTTCCTTGTTACCTTTCTTTCTTCAACTAGTTCCATTTTTGGAAAATAAAAAAGAAAACCCTGATGGCTAGAGAGAAAATTCAGATCAAAAAAATAGACAACTCCACAGCAAGGCAAGTGACATTTTCAAAGAGAAGAAGAGGGCTTTTCAAGAAAGCTGAAGAACTTTCTGTTCTTTGTGATGCTGATGTTGCTCTCATCATTTTCTCTTCTACTGGCAAATTATTTGACTATTCTAGCTCAAGGTACTCATCTTCTTAGTTAATAAATATTTTTGTTTAACAAAATCTTACAAGCGATGTCTGAAGAGAATAGTATGTACGCAGATTACCTAATTAGTGAGTACTCCTATGTTTGTTCGGAAAAAGAGAGATTGTTTTCGACAGACTCTAGCTGGAAGGGGGTCTGAGGAGGGTAAGATATGTATGCAAACCTAATTAGTTATTAATTACCCCTACTTCTATGCTTGGAAAGAGATTATTTTTGACAAACCTTCGGAAATCAAAGTAATGATTTTGGGTTAATTACGAGTGAGGTCGGGGCAGAGTGAAATGTACACAAATTTTACCCTTATTTTTATAAAATAGAAAAATTGATTTTGGTGGATTTTCAATATTTTTGAGTTGAGGGTCTATGAGATAGTGATAAGTTTTGCGTAGATTTTGCTCTTTCCAAACGTTACTTGTGAGATTTTACTGGCCATGTTGTTGTTTTTGGACTTTTAATGATTTAAGAATTAGAAATCAAAGCAATGATTTTTGGTATCTTTTATTTAGGGGTATTTCCAAATAGTTAGACATGATTGCAAACATCATTTAGGAATATAATATTTAGTTTATGAGTTTTGAAAATACGTAGTGTATATATATATTTAGGGTTTGATCTATATAGCTATTAGATTTTGTTGAACTCGTAGGCGAAGTTGTAGCTATGGGTTTATTTGCAAATCGATGATTTTTTAGGTTAGTCATGATTGAGAAGAATAATTCAAGAGTTATAATTTTGAGTTTATGCGTTTTAAATTTTAAAAGAATATAATTAATTTAATTTTTGATATATTATTTATATATTTTTAGATTAAATTTGAGGGCTTTGATCCAAAATGTTAGGTTATGTTGCTTTATTTGTGAATTTCATCTATATAATTTAAATTATGTAAACTAATAATATTATTAAATATAATTTACTAATTTTTTATAGTTAATTACTTATATGATGGTCATATAACATATACACTTTTCCATATTTAGCAAATAGCTATGAAACCCACCTCAAGAAACTTTCTATTTTGTGTCATTTATTGACTCTTTTTTTGAGGTAATAATTAATGATTTTTTTTTTTAATTTTGTAGTTTTGAAGGAAAAAACCAAAGAATTAATGACTCAAATATTTTTTATTATACTTTTTTTCTAAAACAAAAAAAGAAATAAACAAAAATAATAAGACATAAAATGAGTGGTTTAGAAAGTAGTGAGTAGTTGAGAGGTTATAAAATTTGATACCATTCAAATTCTTTAAAAATATCATTTCATCGTATCTATTCTTTGAAAAATATTTTCTTTTTATGATTCAATGAGCTCATTAAAAATACTCAAGTAATAATTTTATCCAATGACATTATTGAAGGATCCAAATATATATATAAAATGAATTACTGGTGCAAATATTTTTTTTATGTAATTTAAATTCTTAAATCTTTTTTATTCTAAAAAAAGGGAATAAAATTAGCTGGATATTGTTATTGAAAGGGACACCATATCTTATCTGTTTCAGAAAGGCAATAATATCATATCTTATAAAATAAAATAAAATAAAATAAACTTATCATGAAAACTATATATTTATGGTGTATAGGACAAACCCCGTTTCATTGGGAAAAAAGATAGAAGAATATTTTAGGAATTTTATGCTTTTTCATATTAATAACAAGCTAATTATTTTTGAAGTTGATTAAATTAAATTTGAAGTTTATTTTCTTAAATATTATATTAAAGTTACGTCTATTTCTGTTATTATATGTTGTTTCGTTGATAGGCTTGCTCATGTGGAGAAAGAAGTGTTAAATATCCCACATTAGTTGACGGATGAATTGTTTTTGTCGATCATTGGACATATCATCATCGATTATTATGTAAAAGATAACTATATATAACTGTCAAGTTCGATAATTTACATAATATTTTAAAATTTCTTTTTTTTTCCCATGAAGTATGAAGCAAATTCTTGAGAGACGTGATTTGCATTCAAAAAATCTAGAAAAATTGGATCAACCATCACTTGAACTTCAGGTAATTAGTTTCTTAATCCATTTATTTAAGCCTTAATTACCTTTATAATTAAATTATCTTTGTAATTTTTGTTTGTTTATATTGTTTGCAGCTTGTAGAGAATAGCAATTACTCCAGATTAAGCAAAGAAATTTCTGAGAAAAGTCATAGATTAAGGTATGATCAATAGTTTCAAATCGACTATATAAATCTTTACTGATATATTCAAGTTTAACGTCATAGTATAATAACAATAATAATAATAATAATGCACGTTCTCTAACAAGTAACATCGATTAATAGGCAAATGCGCGGAGAAGAACTTCAAGGACTAAATATTGAAGAGTTGCAACAATTGGAGAAGTCTCTTGAAATTGGATTGAGTCGCGTCATAGAGAGAAAGGTTGCGATTTAATTTATATATACTGATATTATGATCAATCTAATTTAATTCGTCGTAATAAGTTACGATTGTTTAATTTGTATATCAGGGTGATAAAATAATGAAAGAGATCAACCAACTCCAACAAAAGGTTAGAAATGATATATCTTTTTAAATGATTTGATAGTGTAAAATTTTTATATCGTAATTTTATTTGGTTTTCGTTGAGGCTGATAATTGATATTGTGAAAAATCAACAGGGCATGGAATTAATGGAAGAGAATGAAAAATTGAGGCAACAGGTATGTATTTTTCTAAAAAAAAATTCATGAAAATTTATGTTGCTCGGATTCTTCAAAAATGTCAGCGGGTGGGTGTTGGATTCTTCAAAAGTAGTGTATTTTTGAAGAATTCAACACGAGTGAGGCATTGAAAGTGAAGAGTCCGCAACTTACATGAAAATAGTCATGAGTATATATATACATCGTATACAAAAATTAGTACACTATGAGGATCATCTAAACTATACGTACAACTAGATGTAATTAACTCTTGATAAAATTAGAATCCGTAAAATCCAAATGTGTGAGCGTGTGACCTCGTTATTAATAAATTTTTAAAAAAATATGTGATTTCATGTTTAAATTCTAATAAAAACAGAAAAAACACTTGAATAATTTCTTTCTACTTGCCTAACCTCGATGAGACGAGGGTTTTCAGGAAACAGCTTCTTCATCTTTATAAGGTATTACTTATGGAATTTCACTGGGTATTTTATTGTTTATTGTCTAACCTTGACAGTGGCGAAGCCAACATTTTCGTTAAGGGTGTTCATACTTTTAGAACATGGGTGGTGATTATTGTATCAAGGATGTTATATATCAAAATATCTATATTTAACATATATATATATATATATATGAATTTTTTTTCCAACGAAAGATATTTATCTGATCACTATTGGGTGAATGTAACTCTGCCCCTGAACCCTCGATAGACAAAATTACACCCAATAAAATTAATCTAGTGCAATAAGCTTAACGAACATAACTGCCACGAAAAAATAGAATAGAATTAGCAACTCCAATAAAATCATATGTTTCGAGTTTAACATAATTTCTTCCTTAAACAAATGATCATTTTTGATGTAATGTTTTGGATTTGAGCCTTTGGAAGAACTTTTTCTTTGATAACAAGTGTTTTTTTAAACGCGAATCTTATGTGGTGCGAATCCGAATTATGTTTTAAGTATTTATATATTGTTAATGATATATAATTTGGATTTTTTTTTGAAGGTGATGGAGATATCTAATAATAATAATGGATACAAACAACTAGCAGTAGTTGCATTTGAATCAGAAAATGGATTTAATAATAATGAAGAAGGCCAATCTTCTGAATCAGTCACAAATCCATGCAACTCTACTGGTCCTCCTCCTCAAGATGATGATAGTTCTGATACTTCTCTTAAATTGGGGTTAGTACTTTAATATTTCTTTTTTTTTTGTTAACTTTACTCGTGGAATTATACCCATCGTTGTATCTCGAGATAACTGATCCTAGGAGTAGTTATTCTGGATTGGATTGTAATGTTAGTTTGTCTCATATTGAGGGTGGAATAACAGTTTTTGAAAGACTGCTCTCGAGATAACTTGTTTTCCAACGAAATGAGCTTTTAATGGTATAAGCAAATCATTAGTCAATATATGGTTGGTAAACAAACTACGTATTACTCCTTTCAAAAACTTCACTTGTGGGATTACTGTCATCGGTATGTTATTGTACGTTGTGCACTATCTGGTGTAATTTAATTGATTATAATATGTACATTAGAGGCCAAGCTATAACACAAGTTAGGATTTTACTTGAATTTAGTAATTTTTGGCTCAAATTTAATATTTGTGTTAAGAAATTTATATAATATACGTATTATTGGATGTACAAATCGACTTACGAGTTTGGCTAAACCCAATAGCTTTAGTTCATATCTTGTATTTGTATTACAAAAATCATTGAACGAGTACAACACCCAATGTTGTTAACCTAAAATATTGAACCCATTAAGTTTAAATCTTGACTTGATTTCTCTATATATATCGTCCTTTCTGAGATTTTTAATGCATAAACTTTTTATTTTGAATCCATCACTAATATGTATATATATTTTGTCTTTTTTTCTTTTTAAATTTCAGACTACCTTATGCAGGCTGAACGAAAAAAAAGGAGTGGCTATTTTTGTATGTTATTGGATGAAGGAAGGAAAAAAAAAAGTATTACTGACTACTAATTATTATAATTAATATGTCCAATTAATGTAAAAACTAACCCAAGAATTTCATATTATGTATGTAATTGGTGTATTAATCCCATGTATTTGTATCTTTTATTTTATAGTATAGTATTATGGTAAGTATCTAGTAGCTTAATTAATTAGGATTAAATATTATTGCCTAATATAACTTGCCTAGTTTACAAATATATCTTATTTTACAATTCCTTTCAACAATTTAACATAGAAAAAGAAGATAGAAAGAATTAATCTTCCAGGTTATCACCTAGTGAAATAACGATTTACGCAATGTATTGGTTGAATACATTATTTTATGTGATGTGATGATCGAATACATCATTTTATGTGATATATCAGAACATATCTGATGTATCTGAATGTTATCAAATTTTTAAAAAAAATATAATTTAAAAAAGAATCAAAATAAAATGTAATTAAATTTTAACAGTATGAGATTTATGTAATTCCTACGAATTTTACAATTTGGAGCTAAATATTGCTACTGTTTCACTTGCTGAATTTCTTGTTTAGAGCCCAAGTCAATAGCTTGTTTGACCAAAAGTTATTTTAGAGCGAACAATATAAATTTCACTAGTTTATGAATAATTTATTTATTTTTTCACGTGAATTTTTAGATATTATAATTTTTATTAGAATTCAAAATCGAACATGTATCTTATATACATCAGGTTAAAATTTTGTGTTATTTGTTCTTGATACATTGCATCCAAATAAATTCACATGTATCTTACTCTGTAGGTTCGTTTTTCTCCCTTCGTATTTATATTTCAAAATGTATCTAAACTCCTAAATATATGTATCTAGTGTGATTCACATGTATTTGAGATATATAAACTCTCTCGCTTAGCTTTCTTCCTATGAATATGTTTAAAGTATATTTGATAGCAAAAATACACATATTTAAATGCATATGACATGAAATCTAATATAAAATTATTAATTAGTGAGTTCATATGTAATTTTTTAAAATTATAGGGAGAACTAATAAATTAGTGAGTTCATATGTATTCATCCTTTTCGAACTTTGTCTGTAAACTCATTAGAGGCTCGGGAAACAAAGAGAAGATATGTACGAACATATATTCAGAGACAAGAAGAAGGAAAAAGATTGAATAGAGGAACTCCCGGGCATTTGGCAATCTCAAATATGTCGATATCAATGGTGACTCATTATTTTGATAAATTATTTCTTCGGACAAAAGAAGATTGTGTAAACACTTAGTCGAAATCTCACTTATCAGATTCCATTCCGGAAGAAGTCAATACTGAACTGTGAGACCATTGGTGTTAACAAACTCCAAACCACCGACAACTATAGATCACTAAAATCACTTTCCTAATATAAAACTTTATTCCAAATTTACCCTCTTCTTCCTTGGCATACCCCCCCGCCCCCTACCTCACTCAACTTGCTTACTTTCACTCCTTATTTGCTTACTCCAGCTCTAAGACAAATCAAAGCAGCAGAAGCAGATCAAAGATGGGATCTGTTTCTTTGAAAATAGGTGATGGAACTGCCAGATTCAAGAAAGTTTCATACTGTTCTTCAGCTCTGAATCTACTTATGCTCTTCTCTGTAGTCACAACTAATCTTTTTGCTTTATATGCTTTTACATCCTCACCCAAGAGCCCCCATCATCATCTCCTGCTCCCACATACTCACAAGAACATATCTTTAATCTCAGAACAAGTTGCTTTAATCCTCAGAGAAATTGATTCTTCCCAAAAGAAACTTGCCCAAATGGAAAAAGAGCTCTTAGGGTATGAAAGTTTTGATCTTTCTAGTCCTAAGGTTCCAAATGAAGTGAGAAATTTTTTGCAACCCCATTTGCTTCCTTTAGGTAAAGATTCAAGAACTGGGATCACTGAAATGGTAGCTTCTATTGGGCATTCTTGTGTGAAATCTATGGATTTGCTTTCTCAGTTTATGAGTTACAAGGTTAATGGGCTTTGTCCTGATGATTGGAGTCTTGGGCAGAAGCTGATTCTAAGTGGATGTGAGCCTTTGCCAAGAAGAAGATGTTTTGCTAAGACAATTCCTAAGGTTGGTTTACTTTCTTTTCCTGATTCACTTTGGGGAAATTATAGCGAAACGATTTATAGTTGGAGTGGTCTTGGTTGCAAGAATTTAGCTTGTTTGAATGTTAAGAAATTGAATAGAGATTGTGCTGGTTGTTTTGATATAGGAAGTAGTGGGGGGTATGAGAGACAGAGATATGTTAAGGGTAGAGGGAAAAATGATTTCTTGATTGATGATGTTTTGGGAATGTCAGGAAATGGGGGAGGAATTAGAATTGGATTTGATATTGGTGGAGGATCTGGTACATTTGCTGCTAGAATGGCTGAAAGGAATGTGACTATAGTTACTGCTACGTTGAATGTCGATGCACCATTTAATGAATTCATTGCTGCACGGGGTCTATTCCCGTTGTATTTGAGTGTGGATCATCGGTTTCCCTTTCATGATAATGTATTTGATTTGGTTCATGTGGGAAATGTATTGGATGTTGGCGGACGTCCTGAGAAATTAGAGTTTTTAATGTTTGATATTGATAGAGTTTTAAGGGCTGGAGGATTGTTTTGGTTGGATAACTTCCTTTGTTCTAGTGAAGACAAGAAAACTGCATTAACGAGGTTGATTGAACGTTTTGGGTACAAAAAGCTTAAATGGGTTGTGGGTGAGAAGATAAATGGTTCTGGAAAATCTGAGGTTTATTTGTCTGCTGTTCTACAGAAACCAGTAAGAGTTTGATGGTATCGCGGGTTTCTCATAGAAAAGTTGTGCAAGTTCATTATTATTAACATAGAATAAGTGAACGAGTTCGTCTTCTTTATACAACTGCTAACCAGCATCTTAGGAGGTGGGGTTCGGCTTTGTCACAGGTATTATATGTCTACGATCTGTAAGATTATTCGCTAATCTTTGCATTGAACTAGATATTGAAAGAACCACTTGAGGTTAGCTTTGGCATGAGCCTTTTGTCTGTGTCGATCGTTCATTTGAGTTTAGAAAAAGCAAAAAAAAAGGCCTTTTTCTCCAAATTTTATTCAGTCTAGCTGCTATTGAATTGTATTATTGGGATATAAACTATATCCACTCATCTTGTCCCTTGATTAAAGCATTTGGTTGATGCCTTTTCGACATGTTCTATAATATATGTTTGATATAACTTGTGGTGTGCTCTGTGCAACTTAAAACAGGTGTACTTTCTAAGATACAATAACTAAATGTTACACTCAAAAGTAGTCGACTAGTCATATCCGTTAGGTCTTTCCCAAGAAAAGAATAGTGTAACCAAGAGGACTCTCTCAGTCTCTAAGTATGTTGTCCCTTGGAGCAGTTAGGCGTTTTCTTTTGCATCATACTAGTCATCAGATCTCTCAGATGTCTTCTCTATCTAGGCATCTTCTTAGGGTCCCAAATGTCGTTTTACATATTCCCACGTGGTTCCTCCATTGTGGCTACATTTATACATTCCTCCGCCCCTCAAAAAGAACCTTGTCTTCAAGGTTCGAGTAAAGTAGAATATATAGCAATGTTCATTTGACATTGGCAACATCAAACAAAGGATTTATAGAAACATTAGTGTCGCGACTTCCCAGTTATGCACAAATAACAACCGAGCTTCGTGAAACCCATGCAATGACAGATTGTCTTTGCATCACCAAGCTGCATAGAAAGAATGAAAAGCTGGCACCAAATAGATTCAATGGTGCAAAAGAATATCCAAGTTGTCGTTCTTTCAAGCATCATCAACAACATACATACCCGGTGTAATCCCACAAAGTGGAGCCTAGAATGGATAGAGTGTATGTTGAACTTAGGGTAGAGAAGTCGTCGTTCTTTCAAGTGTAAATTACAAATGCAACAGGGTACTCCCAACAGCCTTAAGGCTCACAAACACCATTTATGACACCACTATTGAAGGTGTGCGTACACTCTACCGACCTCACTTAAGTAGAGAAATTGCTTCTGCATGTCCTGGACAACAGCTTGTTCAAGTCGATTTTCAATAGATTGGTCATAGTTCTTCTCAACACCAAATAAAAGATTAACCAGAAAGTGAACCTAGCAACATCATTTTCTTATTCCCTTGCTACCAAAATTTCAACAAAGCTCGACATCCTTTATCTTTGGAGTTAATAGTCAAAAACACACCTAAAGTATTTTGGTTTTCCAAGTTCAGATAGGAAACTCGTGCACGTAATAGTTAATAGTATGAACATGCATGTGGTATCAAAAGTCTCAACATCAGTTCATTCTCTTTTCTTCAGTCCAAATGCTTAAGCTTAACAACAGCAGTTTATAGTATTGGAGCTTGTCCAAAACAAAACAACTCATATACAATGACCAATCATCTGACCCTTTGGGGTGGCCCAGTGGTTTGGGCTTGAGATTCCATGTTAGAAGTTTCAAGTTCGAAACCCCTTACCTCTCCTAAATTTAGAAATCTCTTACCATTTCCAATCTCGAAATAATGTATATATATGGGAGAAATTAAATTATTCACTTTTGTACTTGATCTTCATAATTATACATCTTGCTGAATTATTTACAGTACATGGAGCTGTCACGTGGTATTACAACTCGTTTAATATAGTAATACTAGTCGGGCCAAGTGATTAGCTTGGGAGCAAAAATGATTTTCGAGCACGGATCACGTTCATGGTATAAATTCGGGGCGTGGCAATAATAAAAAATCTCTCCTCTCTTGTCTCTCTATTTCTGTTGCTTTCATCTATTAGTATTCTTGATTTATTTTTATTGATTTTACGACGTATCAATTAATATTATATTATCCATTTAATTCCCACTTGCTTTATTTCTATCGTTCAAGGAGACAATATTTAAAATTGCCATCATCATATGTTAATACGACAAACTAATACACACAAAAAATAAATAAATTTTATAAATGACAAACATATAAAGTTGAATCATATTTCACAGCTATAGTTTGGGTAATTACATTTCATAACTATGGTTATAATAGTGTTTGTATAATTTGCGCAACATTTGTATACGTTTGTATAATTTGCTATACAATTCGCAATTTCTGTATAGTATTTGTATATTTCGCTACACAATTTATGCATGACGTTTGTATAATTCGCTATAAATTCACAGTGTTTGTATATTTCGCTATACAATTTGATTCGCGCACAATTTTTGTTTAATCGTGCACAATGTTTGTATAAATCACACGAATTATACTAAACTCAAACTGTAATTACAGCTAGATGTTTACTCCAAGTTTTAATTAATTCAAACTCTATAATTAATTGATATATGTTTGCTTATCTGCGTAATTTTTCCAAAAAAAAATCTCTTATATAGTACTTAACGACCTTTGGATTTACTTACTGCATTCCGGGAAGAAAAAAGTCGTCTAAGCGTTCCCTGTTGTTTCGATCTCCCCTAAATTAAAAGGGAAAACCAACTTTGTCATTATCCTAAGCTAAAATTCCCTTTAACAAAATCAAGCATCTTTCACATGTCATTAAATTGTGCACCTCAAATTTAAATTTTTCTCCACAACTAAAATGTTGATTCCCAATTCATCTTTCTTGCCACTTATTATTGCTCTGCCATTTCTCTACTGGGGTTTCAACTTTCGAAAGCAAACAAAGCTAGTGTTTTATGTCCATGATTACTTAACTGGCCATGACACATCTGCAATAACTGTTGCAGGTAAAGATGGGCCACAAACAAGTGTACTTCATTTCGGTACAATGGTTGCAGTGGACGATCCGGTAACGGAAGGTCCAGATCTAAAATCTAATTCAATTGGTAGAGCGCAAGGCATGTATATAAACTCGCAGTTGGATGGCAAAGGACTGCATTTGATGTTCTCTGTTATTTTCACTGATGGGAAATACAAAGGGAGTACTTTGGAGATTCAAGGTGCTGATCTATTTGCAATGAAGGAAAGGGAATTTTCAGTTGTCTCTGGGACTGGTTATTTTAGATTTGTTAGAGGTTATGGTATAATGACAACTCAGTTTATTGATATTCCTAATTTGAGAGCTGTCCTTAAGCTTGATGTTACTGTCAACCACTATTGAAAGTCAAGTTATAATGAGCAGTTGGTTGGCTATCTGAACTTTCACTTTGTTGGTGAGAGTTCGATTTTCCATACTGTAATCTTCACAATAACAGGAAATAGATATGTATTTATCGCGATGACAAACCTAAGGAAAATCAATCTAATATTTCTTAGATGAATATAATTATGTGTTTAGAATGCACTACATTATCAGACGAAACATTCTCTTTTTTATATATATAAGATAAGATAAAGATTCTTTGTCCATTAAAAATTAGTAAAAAGTTAACATGTTGTACAAAAGAGAATTTTAAAAGATATAGATGATTAGGTAAACCTCCTGTTTAACAAATTGTTAAATATTCTTTAATCTTTTTACTTATTCAATAGTATAATATAATTATCCTTTTATTTAATTAATGACATGATCCTTAAACTAAAGAGAAAAACAATTTAATTACTATTTCCTCCGTTTATCTTTACTTGACTCCTATACTATTTTAGGATGTCCAACAATACTTGTTCAGTTTTTAAAAAATCAAGAGATAATTTTACACTTAGTTCTTAATTTACCCTTGTCATTAATTATAGTTTACATTGTATTAATTATATTCAAAGGGTGATTTGGTAAAATTACTCATATCATTTACTACTTCTTAATCTCCGTGCCAAGTCAATAGGGATCAAGTAAAGATGGACGGAGAGAGTAGCTGAAAGAAGAATAAAAATGTTAGGTAACCGTGGGTCTTGTCTTATTTTTCGTAATTGGAAAAAGAAAATTACATGTAATTCGACTATAGTGATTTCCCATATTGAGGTCAAAGTACATAAACTTTGATCAATATTTTAAGATGTATTTTTTCATCATATTAATATGAGAAAAATTATAACTTATAACATTTTTTGTAGAGTTTTCAACCATCTAAATTTAACTATTTTAATTTAGCTTTGAAGTTTAGTTAAATTAATCTTAAAAAGCGAAACAGTGACAAGTAAAAATAAACAAAAGAGAATAATTATTTAAGGGAAAGAAAAATTTAGACATATCACACGTTAAAGAGAGGTCAAGTACAATTGCGTACATATCAAGGCTATATATTTTATTGAAAAGTTTGAAGATTTTCGTTTTTTTAAAAAGTAAAGGGTGAATGGTTTAAATTCATCGTTAAATAATTTATACATATCATATGTTAAATAAAGTCAAATACATATAAATCGAGAAATTTACGTATTGATCGAGACTATATTTTATTGAGAAACTTGAAGATTTTTCTTTTAAGACAAGATAGAATTATATTTATTTTATTTATATTATATAATAGGAGCTTTGAACATAGTCTAATATATGGTTAATTAGATTATTATTTTTAAAATGTATATAAATTCCTTTAAATCATTTCCTACAGCTAGATGCATTAAGTTTTATTATTGGAAAACAATTTGTAGGGATGTACATAAAGACATTAATTGAGTAATCATATTAATTATGTGGGGAATATTTTTATTGAAATCAATAATTCCATGATTTGGACTATTGAAAAAGACTTTATTTTTTAATGTAAATGAATCCCTATAAGATCAAGATATTTACGAGCTGTTTCATATTAGTTGATCATTTTCTTTTTTACACGTATATTAAGAAATCATAAATAAGAGGATAGTTTTATCGATGAAATTCTGTAGAGCTTTACAAATAAATGTGAACACTTTTAAAAAAAAAATTATAAGGTGATATGACGGGAAAAAAATCAATTAGTGCTTTTTTTTATTTAGTTAATTGACTAATATGGAATAATTTTTTTTAGTATATTGACCAGTTAATATGGGATAGAAAAAGTATTTTTATTTTGTCAAATAAGTGAAGTGATCAGAAATTTCGGGTTTAAACTTTGAATACAGAATCTCTTTGGTAAAGGAGAGTGTTACTGACTCGAATTCAAATCTAATCAAATTCAAATACAAATATCAAACATTGATTGAGAAATCTTTCTAACACAAATTCAAAAAATTCAAATACAAACATCAAACCTCGGTTGAGATTATTTTTTTAACGCGAATTCAAATTTGATCAAATTCAAAGACAAATATCAAACATCAGATGAGGAATAAAAAGAAAAGACTCTTTTGATTTTATGTAGCAATATTTCACTAAAACACTTTTTTTTTTCACCATATAATAAAAATAAATTTGGAAAGTTTTAGTTTCAAACACGATATAATATTTTGGTTGCTATATAAAAACATGTCACTCAATTTCAAAATTACCAAAATTACAAATATATAAAAAGACTGCCATTTTTTCAACAATTTTTACTCATTTTATGGCCTTTACTTATTCTAGATCAAACAATTGGAGTCCAATTTAGGTGGAAAATGGCACCAAAAATAGAAGGACCAAAAAAGGTCAAAAGAAACTTCGATTGATTTACGGAAATATCTCTTTTTAGGTTATTATTTAAATTTTATCCCTGCTTATAAAAATTAGATAAACATAATTTTTGAAAAAATCTATGTCCATACAACATTCAAATATTGATAACTGGTCCTGATTTGATAAGATTTACGCGTTATCAATTTTTAAAAGAATTAATATATTCATGAACTAAATTATTTCTTACCCTACCTTTAGATCTTGATTTCATTTGTACACAATCTATGAAGATCCTCCCAACATATACTCTAACCTCCCACAATTTTAACGGTTGAAACTAGACAAAAAATTCGATTCAAATATATCCTCATATATTGCTTTATTTTACAAATCAAGTACTCAACATGCATTTAATGTTTATAATAACGGAAAAAACTTTGTACCACAATCTAAAAAATCTTCAAATCTATAATTAAACTTAAATATTTTCTCGAAAAAAAATAATCAATAAAAAAATCACTCGTGACAAAGTTGAAGCATGAATCACATGCGCGCACACACAAAAAGACGAATTATCGAATCAAAATTTATCATATTATATTAAATCAAGGCATAATTACACCCACAAGTCATTGAAAAAATTATTTACACAAAAAATAGCTCATTTTTTTAATTACGAAAAGTAACCATTCGACTGACCTTTAGCTATTTGTTACAATTTTGAGCATTCAACCCTCGTTGTATAGACATGTATAGTCAGTGTATATTTATGTATCATAATGTATAGATCATGTATAACAGTGTATACTTTCTATTACTATATTGTATAGTCATTTATAGTTTCGTTAATTTAATTTTTACTTATTTATATATATATATATATGTAATTTTTCCATAATTAAACATCAAAATTTGATATATATATAAAATATTTATTTTAAAATTAAATATTAAAAATTTCGAATTGAATATCGAACGCTGATATTCATTGATACCAACCCCCTCTCCACCCAAATGTACCCCACCACTCACCTTCCTTGTATTTGATGATTGTGGAAAAGAAGAGTAGGAATGCAAGTGTCGGTGCCTAATAGCTCATTGACACCATTATTATTAGTCACATTATAAAGCACAATTTTTTTTAATAAAGTAATTGTCCTTGTGATATTCACAATAAAGTTAATCAAGAAAAGACTCATCCATTAAAAGACACAACATTGGTCATTTTCTTATTATTAATATAAATAAATATTAGATATGAATTTAAATAACTTTTTTGAGGAAAAATTGATACCCCATTTTAGTTGTTGCCATGTATGTAGTGGTGCAATAGTACTATTGTTACTTTTTTAATTAAAAGTTTTGTGAATATGTAGTATGCAAATTAGTGGAAATTTAATAGGAAAAATTATCTAAATATATAACTTATTTATTTGAAAAAACTACAAAAAATTTTACTCTCTTTTTTTGGGTACATCACTTTACGTGATATATTGGGACGTTGAATGCATCACTTTACGCGATATATTGGAACATTGAATATATCATTTACACAATGTATTGGTCATATACACCATGTACGTGATGTATCAGGATATCAGATATATTATTTTACGTGATACATTGGTCGGATACATCACGTAAAGTGATGTGTCTGGATTCTATCAACTCAAGGGATTTTTGTAAATTGAAAAAGAGTAAGAATAAAATATAATTAGCTCTTAATAATATGTGATTTGTGTAATTCCTTCGATTCCATATGAATATTAGACATAAATATCTAATTTCTTGAGAAATGATTGATACCCCATCTCAATTGTTATCATGTATATAACAGTGTGACGAATAATACTGCCTCTTTCTTGATTAAAAGATTCGATTTTGAGATACAAATATGTAAATTTTTTTTTTATTAATAGACCATATACAATGTAAAATTTAGATTAATATATAATATATAGATTATTTGAATTTAATGTGAATTAGTTGGATTCTAATACGAACAAATATGACTGATACCCCACCTCAATAGTTGCCACGTACATAGCGGTGGATGCACCTTTTTTTTTATTGGTTTCCTTGTTTTCTCACTTCAATGAATCTATCCGTTGTTTGGCTGTAATTGGTCTAAACACTTTTGCATTTTGATAATTGATAAGGACAACCCACCCCCAAGCATTTACTCTTCACAAAAGCTAATTATAGTAGCAGTAAAATCACTTCAGAGTGGCAGCTGTAAGCTTGCTGTTTGCTTCTTTGGTCTTATTATATGCTTTGATTTTTGTATATGTGTTGATATTACTACATATATGGAGATAGGTGCCCCCATGTGAGATGCTTTTACTGAGGCTCATAATGATATTGGCCCCTCTTTACTCTTCCTCTACCTCTATTGATTCTTGATTTCTCTCTTTCTTCCGTGATAAAAGATTGCTTTTTTTCTTTCTTGTATTCCTTTCTTGTAAGTTTTTGAGAGTTTTTAGGCAGACCCTTTACTTTATTTTCTATATATTGTCATTTTAAGGGGTTGAGCCAAATACCAGAAATCTACTGCAGCATGAGTGGAAATCATAGAGGAGGAGGAGGAGGAGGGGGTGCCATGGCTGGTCTTTTTGTGGTTCTTTTGACTATGTCCTTTCCTATTCTTAGCCATGCCTCACCCACCATTCTCTCGGTAATTTTCTATCTTTTTTCTTTAGATTTTGCTTCTCTTTTGTGATTATAAACATAGTTACTTAGCCTTCTTGTTGTTTGTTGAATGTACCCTTTTTTTGTTTCCTTCTGTTTTGTGTTCTTTGTTGGTGGTCTAATGGAATTGAATGGAAAAGGTAGCTGAAGAAAGAAGGTGATGGGAAAAAGTTGTAAAAATGCAATCTTTAAAGTGAAAGTGGTTTTAGAATGAAGTTTGAGGAATTTTCATGGAAATGGTCATCTAAAGACAAATCAATTTTACAAGGGTAGGTAAGGTGGTAAAAGGTTTACATCTTAGGGTTGGCAGAAAGGGAAGTGTAGATGGTGTGAGTGTAGGTTTAGGGGAGTGGACTTTTCTATCTAAGGAGGAAAGCATTAATCTTGAATTTGTGGTGGATATGAGCAATTGGGGAAATTCTTTTGGATGTGGAAATTGGGGTTCTGTTTACTAGCAATGTGGAAAGAAGTTGTTTTTTTGTTAGGTGGATTTTGCTTATTTTGTATAATCTTTTTATATCAAGATATCAGAAAAGTGAAGCAGAAACTGGCAAAAAACTATTGTTTTGGTATAATTTGTAAATCTAGCAGTGATTGGTGTTTAAGGAGGGATTTGGTGAGTCACTAAGTTGGATCTGTTGACTTTGGACTAGTTAAATGTCTTTTCTTTAATGGTTTCTTCCAGTATTAAACTCATCTACATGCCACTTGCCTGATTCTCAGGAATGAGAAGTTTTGGATCTGTTGACTGTACAGTCTGTATGGAAGAATTCTTATGTCACTGAAAAGATCTAATTTTTGGGTTAAATTAGATCAACACAGTAGAAGATGTTACTATTGCTAAAAATAATAATAATAATTCTGTTTGGTGCAAGATGATTGTATTTCTCTTTCAAAGAGAGGAAATCATAATTTTCTGGGAAATACATTACATGCATATCCTAGCCCAAAGAAGTGGAAATAATCATTCTTTTTTTTTTTGAGCGGTCAGATGAATCGAGTGGTAAGCAATAAACTAATTAATTCTATCTATGGTTTTGGCTTCAATGTTAGTTGGAAGTGTTGAAACTAAAAGGCTTGATGTAATGTTATACTATGGTCTCTACAATTGCAGTTGCTACTGGAAAAAGGGATTAAAAAGGGTAACTAAACTTGGGGTCTGCATAACTAGAACCTAACATGGATAGCCGAAAACAGGATTATAATCAAAGAAAATGTTGAGGTGGCCATGATTATACTTGAGTCCTGATTACATGGATTCTAGATGGACTAGAGAAGTTGGACTAAATGACATATTTAGATTCTTTTATTCCAATTCCCAAATTTTTGTGATCTCTTTGACAAACGTTAGGAAGCTGGTAAAGTTGTGTCCATAAAAATTAATTGTGTGCTTTTGGTGTGTATGTAATTCTGACTTGAACACTTACGAGAAATTTGATTGTATTGGCTTATTTGCATATGCAGGATTTGAATGCTCCAAAATTCAGGCACTCACGTCTTGCAAAGAGTGCTTTACAACGCCAAACTGTGCGTAAGACCTTATTGATCACATTCACTTGTTCCTTTTAAATTAATTTCTCTTCTCCTGTTGATGAATTTGTTTCTTGTTTGGTTTCTTCTTTATCTTTAGTCCAACGAAGAACAGTCAGAGCTTTGGACACCTTTGGCACACCAAGGATGGAAACCTTGTACTGAATCTGATGCTGCTTCCGGTGAGTGTCTGTGATCACGTATTCTGGTACATCTAAAATTTACATCCAGTTTCAAGGCTTCCTGTTAAGCAATAACTTGATTGAGTATCAGCATGATCTTGCCTTCTGATTTTCTAATGACTAATTACTGTTCCTTGCACTATGCAGCGGTACCTGAAAAATCTGAGGGATACATTCAAGTGTTCCTTGACGGAGGACTAAATCAACAGAGAATGGGGGTGCGTATCATAATTCCTTTGTTTGATTTCATAGAAGCAACTTTAATGATTAAACTCTTTTGATTATAGAAACAAGCACTTGCCCCTTCATTTCTGACATCTATATTTCTTGGAAAAGATTTGTGATGCAGTTGTCGTTGCCAAAATTCTGAATGCCACACTTGTGATCCCTCAGTTGGAAGTAAATCCTGTTTGGCAAGATTCAAGGTATCTTTAGTATATAGCTAAAATTTGTTAACTTTCAACTTTGAAGTACATATACATGTTATTGTTCTCTTTCCTACCAGCTCATTCGAGGATATCTTTGATGTGGATCACTTCATCAATGCATTGAAAGATGACGTAGCTATAGTCAAAGAATTGCCTGATGAATTTTCTTGGAGCACACGAGAATATTATGGCATAGCTATTCGACCTACAAGAATCAAGACTGCTCCAGTTCATGCTTCAGCAAATTGGTATTTAGAGAATGTGTCACCTGTACTGCAGAGGTAAGTCACAAGATTGGTTTTTGTAAGATTTTGGTCTACTTGTGCGATAGTCATGTAGACTCTGTACAGTTTCTCAACTCACCCGTATGACAAAATAAAGGCTCAATTGAAAAATTACTGGTAGGTTTTAGTGCTCATGAATACTTGTGGGTATTCTGCAAAAGTTATACTGCCCAGGATTTTACTATTCACTTTTCCTTTGACCAAAATTCAAGCTAGGCTTGGACCATATTTTGTGTTCAGTTTTTTTCTTGATATAGTCAATTCTGTTCATTTAGTGATTAGCTTCTATAGATACAACTTCTCTTATCAGCCCGTCGCTGGAATTTGACATTGCTCAGTATATTAATATTTTATGAATGGATCAGTTATGGAATTGCTGCCATAGCGCCATTTTCTCATCGGCTGACGTTTGACAACATGCCTAAGTACCTCCAACACCTACGATGTAAAGTCAACTTTCAAGCATTGGCCTTTGTTCCTCACATCAGACATCTCGGGGATGCCCTTATCCATCGCTTGAGGTATCCTCCTAGTGAAGACAACATGGTTAGTAACAACTACCTTAGAGAGGTTACTGATCTTACACCCAGACAAGTAGCTGGCAAGTTTGCTGTTCTTCACCTTCGCTTTGACAAGGTAAAAACACCTTACTGTTGTTGAACTAGCTATCCTGTAATATCTCCCAATCAAATATTAGTTATTCCATTTCCCTGAGAAGATTGGTTCTCCTTTGATGCCTGTTAAAGGCAATAATAACATTGTTTCTTGATGAATATTTCTCAGTACTGTAGTTTTGCTGTATTTTGTTATCAATTTAACTCCACCCAAAGTGTAACAGAATTTAAGAACCTTTGAACTTGTTATCACTCCAGGATATGGCTGCTCATTCAGCCTGCGATTTTGGTGGTGGCAAGGCTGAAAATCTGGCTCTGGCTAAATACAGACAAGTAATTTGGGGAGGAAGGGTCATAAACTCTCAATTTACTGATGAAGAATTGAGGAGTCAAGGACGGTGCCCATTGACCCCTGAAGAAGTTGGATTGCTGCTGGCAGCTTTGGGATTTGACAACAGCACTCGCCTATATCTTGCCTCCCATAAGGTCTTCACTAAAGTTCTGCATTTATAGAAATAATATGCCTTTCTTTTAAGACTAGAATACTTGAAGTAAAGCCAATATCTTTGTGTCCTGAAACTTTTCTTTGTTCATGTTTTTTCTAGGTTTATGGTGGGGAACACCGGGTTTCAGCCTTAAGAAGTTTGTTTCCCCTGATGGAAGATAAAAAGAGCCTTGCATCTTCTGAGGAAAGGGCTCGTATCAAAGGAAAGGCTTCCTTATTGGCTGCAGTTGATTATTATGTTGGCATGCACAGTGATATTTTCATTTCCGCCTCCCCCGGAAATATGCACAATGCAATGGTAATCACTCAAATCTTTTTTTCTTCTAGTTACTCCTATACTGCCCTTTAGATTTAAGTTATATACACTGACACAGTTTGTTTAACTTGTAATATCAGGTTAGTTAAAGTTTTTACCCGATTACTCTTCCTCTCGGTTGTGCCTTATATGACATTCTTTCCTTTGTCAAGTAAAGAATGACACCTTCCTAATCATTAAAAACATTATTATCTTGAACTTACTATTAACCTTAATGACATGATTTTTATAGCCACAAAAATTTCATGACATTTAAAAACACTGGCTTCAAAAGTTAGCCGTAGATATTTCATGACATTTAAAACCACAAACTTCAAAAGTCTCATTATTTCTTTGTCTGTTCGGAACATCTTCACATAAAGTGAAACGTGTCAGTCAAAGTGCATCACACAAAATGTGAAAGAGGGCAGAGATTGACCCCCAGTGATTTGCTGATGTTACTGTTCCTTGCCTGTATGCTCTGCACAGCTTGCTTATTAGTTGTCATGTTCGTTTTTCCTTTCCACTACTATGATTTGCTTCACTTGAGCTGAGAGTCTTTCCGACACAGCCTCTCTACCTTCACAAGATTGGACTAAGGTCTGCATATACTGAATATGTTGATTTGGTTGTGTAAATATTTTTTACACGGTCAATGCATAGAACTTAAACATCGCATTATTAGGTTGTATTGTGGTCCACACAGCTAATGGAATAATACACCTACCTTGAAATTGACAGGTGGGACACAGAACATACAACAATATGAAGACAATAAGGCCAAACATGGCACTATTAGGCCAGCTTTTCTTGAACAAGACACTAACTTGGCCTGAGTTTCGAGAATCAGTAGTTGAAGGGCACCAAAACAGGCAAGGCCAAATCCGTCTCCGCAAACCAAAGCAATCCCTCTACACATATCCTGCTCCTGATTGTATGTGCCAAGCTTGAGAGAGGGCTACATATAGATCTTTATTTCTATTTGTTTGGACATCAAATTATTGTTTATTATGCCTTACATAGTAGTTATAAATAAAATGCCACCCCTTTTGTTGACTTGTAGGGGATAATATATATTTATGTGCTACCATATGAGATTTACGGTAGGGGTGGAAGGAATATGTTGTACAATATATGTGTATTACTCCTATGAAGAGTGCATATACAGATAGTAGTATTCTAGTCTTGACAGATATATTTTACTATGTTATGTCAGTTCTTGTAGTTTGTTTAAAAGGGTGGTTTGTTTCATTTGGTTGATGTAGCAGAGATTGATAATTATCAAATGGAAGCTAGTGGAATTGATTTTCCTTGATTGATTTCTTTATGTCCTGCCTGAGTTGGAACTTTGTTTAGAATCCCACACTATGGCATTCAACAAAAAGTTAATCAAATTTGAGTATCTGTAATGTGTAACCAAGTTCTTCTGAAGCCACATCAACTCTGGTTAAGAGGTTTTTATTTTTCTATATTCGAAAAACTTGAAAACTCCACTGAGCTTGCCAGTTAAGGGTTCTACGTTTTCTGTATTCAAATTAGAGATTGCTAGCCAAGGGTGAAGTGCAGAGAAAAAGATAGGCAGTTGGCAAGATCTGAATATGTGCCTTCTCACTTCATTGGAAGTTTAGAAGCCTTGGAAGCAAAGTAGGAATCTGGATCATTTTAAAAACTTATCAGAGAATTTGAACCTTTTCAACAAACAAAAAGATTTATGCCAAAATAAGAGGCCAAGAATAAATTTCTTGGATGCATGATGAATCTTGAAATACTATTTCTGCATCTCTGACCAAATCTGCCTACGTTATGATTACTTGTTATTCATTGATCAAATTTGATAGATTTGCTCTTGGAAACAGGACCATCTTTTGTAGGATCTTTGGTTAGATGTAGATTACACAAATGGCAAATACAGGAATGTGTGTATCTGCTGTAAACCAGCATGACTGAGAAAAATGACAATTCCTATATAAGTTGCCCAACCAGGCCAATAACTAAAAAACATGCCACTGGAGGATCAAACTGGATACATGAAATAATACATACATGCAGAACCACTAGAAACTGAAGTGATTAAGTCCTCTAAGTTATCCATTTTTATACTGGAGTAATACGTTTAAATACTTCACTATCCTGGACATCAAGACAACTTATCTCAATGGACCATATAAAATCATATCTGGTGCTGACAACGAATTAGTATCAAATGAATTGTTTGTGAAAACATAGGCGAATCAATTGTCGGTTGAGGGCCTTCCTGACTGATCTGGAGCTGTAGAATTGGGTCGGTTTGAACGCTGACCAACTTGTTTATCTTTCTCTGCAACGGTAGATGCATTACTACTACTACGGCTAGTAGCCATTTCCTTGGACTCTGCTGGATTTGGTGGCGGTGATAGTTCTTCTTCAATTGGGAGGGTTCTTTTTGAACCCTCAAGAGCAACACCAAGAACTATGTTCTCTTCCAATGCAGGTTTCGATGGCACAGATGGTTGTGTGACTTGTGTTTTTTCATCCTCTCTTTTAGATTGAGAAGTAGATGGGACACTGCCTGTTTTCTCTCTAACATCTGATGAAGAAGTTGCAGAATTATCAACTACATTGGTCGTGCGACCACTTCCCTGGCTTACCTTCTTAGCTTGCTTGTTGCTAGAAATGTTCTCTGGAAGATCTTTGGAATCAGAAGTACCAACTTCTGCAGACTTTGACTCAGCTTTTGAGACAGGTTTTGAAGTGTTCTTCGCTGCTGCCTTACTTGGTTTTGGATCCGACGATGTTTTAGTGTCATCTTTGGATTCAGCATATGCCATTTTGTCAACTTTGGGATCAAGTTTCACGTCAGATATTGGCACATCCTTACCATTAGAGTTAGCTGGAAGTGATTCTTTGATTTTAGAATCAGATGCAGGTCCGCTCTTGCTTTCAACCTTGCTGTCAGGTGCCGGTTTCATGGTAGCCTTCTCCTTTTTGTCTTCTTCACCATTCACACGAATTGATCGACCTTTTGTGCGATCTTCCCCGTTGACCTTATAAGACGGCTCAGTCAGTAGCAATGGACGAGTTGATGCTGCTCCACGATTGAAGGCAGAATCATATGGCATGTTGTCCAAGTCAGCATCACTATATATTTTTTGAACTGTACGGATGGGAGTGGCAAGCCGAGCTCGGTGATGTCGAACGACTCTGAGAAGATCTAACAAAATAGCTTCCTAATATCATCCCAAAAAAAAAAAAGATAAGGTCAAATCCAAATGCATCAATCTCCAAACAAAGTGGATAAAAAACTGACTAGAAATAAAAAGGTATCCTTCCTGAAATTAAATAACCACTAAACAGGTAAATGGCAACGTTCACCTTAGTGCATAAAGTCTATATTTTAACAGTCTCTTGTTGAACAAGGAACAAGAGACTTGTTTTAGGAGGAAGCAATGGGAGGGTTGGTAATAGAAGTGAACTTCAGCAAGGAACGATCAACTTCATTTGCACACATACATGGGAATTTTGAAAGAAATATTTCATCAACAGTTTGCTACCATTGTCAGGATTAACACTAAGTTACAGAAAGCAGTGGGCTTCAAATTGAGGGTAGAACATTTTACTGTCTTACTAAATATTCTGATTACAGAAACTCTTCATATAGGATTTGTAGCAGGATCTTCACTCACCTTGACACACAAGTATTCTTCGAAGTGTGATGTCTTGACAAAGCAGGATATTAAGATCTGCACAATAATGAAGCAGATATTTAAGAGTAAATAAACCACAAACAGAATAGCATTTCAAGAATGTCAGGCAACTTTTCGTGTGAGACAGTACATGTCGAGGATCATAAATGGCCCTGTCCTCGAGCGTTTCTGAGTCTCTCACTTACCTAACCGTACAAACACACACACATGCAATTAACAATTGGCGCCCTGACATGTGTAGTACACTAAATGGATGGGTCCACCATAACCCCAAGTAATAGCTGATCGAAAACAGGCAAAGGGTGACGACTTTCAACTGGACCATCAACTTGAGGTCCCAATGCTGCAAAGTTTTTTGCTTTTAGCAAATGGAAAGACCATCATTTAATTTGATAAAACTTCCACTACATAATAAACTAGATAATATTCACACACTGCTTTCCAGTTAAACTATATATTACCTTGAATCAAAGGAGGAGAGCAGTACTTCTTGATTTACTAGCTTTAAGTACCAGTTCTCAAGGCAAGTAGGTCTTGAGGTACAGTGTACTAAAAGAACGGTCTTAATGATACTTGTTAGAATAGGAATAGGTAAATACAATCCTACTAGGAATAGGTAAATACAATCCTACTTAGAATAGGAGTAGGAAT
>JBCEWC010003530.1:0-29961 GCA_038996855.1 Solanum aculeatissimum
GTAATATAAAAAAATGTTTAGGGTAATAAAGTAATTTGTTGGTCAAAGTAGAACAACTTATAAGCTGTAAAATAAAAAGTTGGGGGGAGGCAGCTTTTAATTTTTAACTTATTTTAAGCAATTTTTTACTTTTTTTAAGCTAATTTAAAATTTGACAAACACTTTTTTAAGCTAAAAAGAGCTTAAAAGTTGGTCAAACCAGCTTTTAAGCTAAGCCAAACAGGCTCTTAATTAAATTTTTTTTTTTTATTCTAGTTATATAAAACATATCAAATTAAAAAATATATTTTAAAAATATTTTGACAAGATCTCTTCCACGTCAATTCGGGTTGCATATCATCCCAATTTTAAATAAGTTAAAATGGATTAAATTGAGATTGATTCAACTAATAACCTGCCGAAGCTTCTATAAATTGAATAAGTTGAGTTTAATTTTGTCATCCCAATAATAAGCTACACTACTAAAAGGAGATATAAAGAATTGTTATTTTTTATTTATAATTATAAAGGGGATGAGCATGCCTTGGCTTGGGATGCGTGCACTTTCGAAGTCATTACAGTCTAGAGGAAGTACAAAGGAATATCTTCGTCATGTTCTTCTTAAAAGAATAAGCGAAGAAAAAAAATTGTTATAAGTTATTAATATTTACAGTATATATTAGAGTAATTCAACATTTATTAAGGGTTTTAATCAATGCTAAATTTGATATGTGTAATTTTTATTGATGACTTAATGATATAAATATCGTCTTCAAGCAATAAGTGAATAGAATAAAATTTTAAGCGCAAAAAGAAAACAAATTCAAGAATAAACTCTCTTATCATAAAACATTGTCATTTGTGATATGCCAAAGGCTTTAATGGAATCGAGTGACTTCAAATCAACCTTTAAATATACAACACTTTTTCCTTACAAACTTTGCAGCATTGCGAAACAAATCACAAATTAAAGATAACAACTTAATTACAACACACTGGACAATCACCCCTAAGATAGAATTTTTAAAAAAACACACACACACAAAGAAACACATTCAAATCAACCCCTTCCCCTTCTTTTCCCTTTGTTTTTTTTAAAATATAATTTTACATTTCTCTAACCTCAAATTCATTGCGATTCTTGACGACAATATCATACATGTGCATGGACTTGAACCTATTAAAATCCTTTGGTAGAGAAATAAGATGAACAGTGGACCTTTTGTGGTACTGAAGGAGCTCAGGTTCATCATAGTACCTCTCCCATCCAAGAGAGTACAACTTCCTTTCAAGTACTGCATATGATGTGATGACTTCATCACTTGGAACGTGTACAAGAACTTTCCGGCGACCGTTTGCTCCTTGGCAGTCGCCGGTGTTCTCCACCAGACGGACTACGCCATTCTTGAATACCCAAACTCCAGACATGTTAGTAGTAATTTGAACAAGTTGTGGTCTTTGTGGAGGAAAGGTGAATGAGAATATATATTTCTATATGTTTGTTGTTTGTGATATGGCTTGAAGGAAGAGGCTGTGAGGGGTTTATATAGAGGGTTTTGGCTGCTTAGAATTATATTTTGAGAGGGAGATGTGTGTTTGATGGAGGTGTTAAAGGAGATATAGTGGGGTACTCCTCCCCCAATTTATGTTCCACCAGATTTTATGATTTAAACAAGTTATTTACTATCACAATTTTTATATGTCATTTAATTATTTTGAATTGTCCATTATAATGATTTATAGTACTCTATCCATTTAAAAAAGAATAATCTAATTTAACTTGACACAAAATTTTTCTTAAAAAAAATTCAATCTTGTGATCTTAAATTGAAATTATGTTAACTGTATCAAAATGTTTTAAATCTTGTGGCCTTAAACATGACACATGGAAAATTGAAATTAAAGTTTTGCGAAAAAAAACAGACCAAAAAGAAAAGTAGGTCATTCCTTTTCAAATGGAGGGAATACTTTTTTTTTATATAATTTTTAAATAAGTAAATTTTATCTAAAAATAATTATATTCTCAAATGCACAATTAAAATCAATGTCATGTAAATTGAGATAGGGGGAGTAACTTAATGTTAGCCGTAAGTTAAATTTATTGATAGTGCAAGACATTATTTTGCCTTTGAACGTATATATGAAAATTGTGTTGCAAGGTGAAAAGTTTTGAGGAGCGTTACAACTACTATACAGAAGACTGTAGGAGAAACATATTCTTGTACCCTTCAAGAATATAATATACCATTGTTATTATTATCAAAGTGAACGAATATGACATTTTGTTTGCATATATAAGTGAAAAATTCTCCAACTTTATATGTACCTGGTTCCTGGAATTAAAATTTTAAAATAAATTTACAACGGAAAGAAGTTTATTGGAGTAAAAATGGTTAATTATTCCACTGTATTTAGATATTGATCATTCAAGTAGAGATTCGACACGTGCTTGAGAACATTTTAAGTTATTGGAATTCTGTGTATACTTCTAATTATATGAACCAAAGAGAGAAAAAGGAGGTTGTAGTGGAATAATCGGATTGAGAAGAATCCATTTTTACTTTATCCATCTAAATCTTTAACCCCACATAGGGAATCTTTTGCTTAGATGAAAAATACTCCTTATTTTAATTAAGTGTTTTTTAGAAAAATACGAATGAAATTGCATGCTAATATCCCAATTATACTCGGTGCATGGGTTTAAAGGTTATATTCGTATCAAAGGACATTGCTAATTACCCATTTGGATTTGAGTTTTGATTTTGTACAATATTATTAGTATATACTACTCCCTCCATTTCAATTTGCTTGTCATGTTTTCACTTGACTAAAAAAAATAATTAAATCTTGTGATTTGAATTAAATTATATGATAAGTGTTATCAATATGTCCTTTAATCTCGTGGTCTTAAATATGCCATATGAAATGTTAGAATGAAAAAGTTACCATACAAAAAAATGTCATTCTTTTAAAATACATTAAAAAGCAAAATAGAATAAACAAATTGGAATGGGAGTAGTATCAATTAGTTCTCCAAAGATTATCTACATGCATACCTATTACAATAAGCAAGATAACCTGATGGCCTACAAAATTAAATAAATGTTTGGAAGATCAAAACCCCAAACAAGAAGCTAATGAGAAATGTATGTACTTTTCCTTTCATTGATATTTTGATTGAAATATAATTAATATACCAGTATTAGGTTAATTAATTATTTAGAAACATGGAGTCTACAATATACTTTTCTTGGTTATGTCATATGTGTAAACTAGATAAGAGTTTCCAGATGTTGTAGTGGGGATGCACCAGAAAAGGAGAGGGCAAAGGAAACCGAGAAATACATTTTAAAAAATTGAAAAAGTTTTTGTTTTTTTTAAAAAGGCTAGAGAATTTAAATTTCATCCAGTTGATGTCTGCCCAACTTTAAACTCTGTTGACTATTCTTCTGTTCAAATTTATCTTTGTACGTACTTTGCTAAAAGGTATAATTTTGCTCTAAGTTAGAAGCTTGGCTTATACATGTCCTTGTCATTACATATAATTTTGACTTAAAATTGCCTCTTAATCACTAATATATCATAATAGATAAGGAAAAGATGGAAGAATTGCTCTTGTAATTTGCGAAATGCGTAATTTACTCTTGTGATACACGAAAAGTCTAACTACTTCATCGTTCCTCAACTAATTTGCCTTTACCACTCACTATTCCATTCTCCATACTTATTCACTAATTAAGCAGTTAAAAATGTTGCATAAATTGAATGGTGATCAGTTGAATATTCTATGATAAAAAATATTCTCCTTTACACATGACGCATTTTGAATGTGCAGTGCTCGAGTTTGTTTGGTTGTTCTTAGATTTCTTTCGTGAAGCTGTATTTAATTACAAATTTATTTACTTTGAATTTCATATTTCTCTAAAAATAATAATTAATGTTCATGTATTATCATAATATTTATTTTAATTAATTTGTAGCCTTATGTTTTGAAAATTTTGAGGAATAAGTTACTGATACTGAGGGTAGAATATATAAAAAATAAAATTAACTGTATTGGTATATTAAATATGACATGTGAAAGTGACCAAAAAAAATTTATTTTTGAAATGTCGAACAACTAAAAGTAGACGTAAAGAATAATTAGAGACTAGTTAATGTATACTCCAACAGGAAAAAGCGATTCAAATTTTTCTTGTCATATTCTAAAATTCTCACATAATACGTTTAAAGACTGCAAGTTTAAAGAATATTTTGATACAGTTTTCATATTTTTAATTTAAGAACATAAAATTCAAAATCTTATTTATTTTTCTTAAATCTATGCCTAATTAAAATTATACAAACAAATTAAAACTGAAAAAATAATTATCATTTTTGACTAAAAATATTCCTCGATGAATACCCACATGCATATTTATATAATCACAAGGAAACAGCAAACGAAAGAGATCAAAAAGTTGTACCACGATGACCAAAACAATTTCGACGGAGAAATATAGCTACATATATTTTCGATAAAATAATCAAGTAACTTATTTTTTAAAAAGAAATACAACATATATGTCGTATTTTTTGTCAAATACAGATTTGTTTTTAGTTTTCTGTATTGCGACATTAAAGGTCATCAAAATCAATATATGGTTTGGCTGAACCTTTTTTATTTTTTATTTTTTATTTTTGTATTATCATATGAAAGAATCTCAGACTGTTTTTTTTTTAAATGAAAAACAGTCGAGAGAATATTTCATTTTAAGGAGAACAAAATCTGCCGCGAATTCTTCTTTTTGGTCGGTATTACTTAGTAGTACTATAATTATATTTTAGAGTCGATAAATAAGGATTAAACTTAGTAGAATGAAGAGCAATACATATATATGCATACATACATATAACTTAAAACATGCATAAGTAGATCATGATATTAAATGCATACCTTTCTCAACCTTTCCATTCTTCTCCTTTAATAGTTTTTACCAAACCACCTCTACCCTTTAATTTACTATTTGAATCTCTTTTTTTTTAAATTGTTTTATGACCGTAGGGTATTAGCCTAAGTAACAAGCACTTATGTCACTATACCTAAAGTCCTTTATCCCATTCTTCTCAAACCATCAATCTTTCGGTCTTAGAAAAACTAGTTTCACTTTCCATAAAACATATATAATATTAATCTTTTCTTATTTATCCATCAAATATTTGGAGCTCAGCAATTCAATTAATTTGAATTTGCGCCGCATCATCAGAAATAAAATGATCCCTGCCAGGGAGTTTATGTATTCTTTTTATGTCTTGAAGCAAATACCCCTCATTAAGGAAGAAAAATCTTGCACAATTAGAAATAAAGTTTTTTCATTATGAATCAGTGAAAATCTTGTATTAGATAGCATGATTTTTTTACTTATTTTTCATCAATCTAGCTCACTAAGAAAATAAATAGTGATAAAATAATTCTCACTAAAGTAATGGGGAGTAAAATAGTGGAAGCTTCCTAATTTTTTAACTAAATATTTTTGAGCAAAAAAATAGTGATTTTTTAACCGTGTTTGACTCTCCACCATATTTCTTGACGGTTAGTATCAATGACCTGATTACCAAGTACTATGTACATGTCACAAGAACTGACGATGTCCGATCCCAAGTTTGAATTCACCTTTTATTGTTTTCCTTGCTCTCTTCCAAAACCAAATATAATAGAACAAAGATATGCAATTTGATTTCTACATTAATGATAAATAGGTACTACATGTAATTAGTATGTCTAAAGAAAAAACAAAAGTGAAATGTCCTATGCAATGTATGTGAACCAAGTAACAAGGGGAGAAAGAGAACGACCTTGAAAAGAAGAAAAAAAAGCAATTGCAAGATTCGTGGCTTTTATAATTTATAGGCTAGAAATGTTTATTTCTTGTTTCTTGTAGTGCTTTTGGACATACAGATCTCTTTTCCTTAGCAAAATGGTCTCAAACTTGAAAGGGAAAAAAATGGAACATCCTTAATTCCTTCTCGTGAAATGTGGTCCTGTGACCTGAATTAACCCGACCATGTCTTTTATCCTTCACTCCATAGTCCATAATTTATCCGAATCTCCTCAATATGGTATATGGACCACCTTCTAACTTCTTTTTCAGAATATAATCTTACTCCACCAATTAATACTTTTCACTCTATCTAGAGTTCATACTAGCGACCATCAGTTGGGAAGTTATTTCTACTCTATTTCATAAAGAATTAAAGTCTATTCATACATTGAGTGATTACTAAAGACTTTGAATTGAAGGATTTTTTTTTTACTGTAAGGAGGTGTACCCTCTTTTACAACTCTTAATGACTTTCATACCCTACAAGCTCTTCGTGCGAGCGTAACGACCCGCATGGGCGTTTTATGCTTTAGACTTTTTGTCTCTGGTTAAACCCCCTTAATTGTCTCTTTGTTGTGTATAACTTGTGGGGATTGATGACGTAATTTTTTAGGTGATGGGCAAGTCCGGCTTGATGCCTTTAAATTTCAGTTAAACATAGCAATGAATATAAACTCACTTCAATCAATAATAAAATATTTTAAATGGATAAGACACAATCATAAATCATGTATCCATGTCAATTACTTACTCCTAACAATAAGGATTTTAGCTTGACATAATTAAAACATAAAATTGAGTACCAATATCATCTTCTATTGCAATGAGTAAAGAGTAAATACAAGGAATTAGACAGAATTTCTTCTCTTTTTGCTCCAATTTCTCTTCCCCAAGTTTGATTTTCAAACCGTCTTCTCACAAGATGAAGTACTTTTTTCTCTAGAAGGAAGGTTCAGTGTACTACTGATTTTCTCTCTGGTAATGTCTTGTTCAAGTGTACAAATTTGTCCTCTCCAAATCCTTTTTATACTCTGTACAAAATTAGTTGAAGTTATGCACGTTTCACCAATGGGCAGTTAAGGTCAGCCATCGCCGAACACTTCGGTGATCCACCAAATGTGTACTTGACCGTCTTTTAGATCAATTAATGAAGACCTTGGTCTCTACAACTTTAGGAAATGCGACTGTGCGTCACCGATCTTGTTCAACGATCCACTGTACCTTCACCAATATCACCTTTTCCTCTACACTTGAGGGGTTGGAATCTGCACCATTAGGCAGTCTGTGTCACCGTTCGGTGTACGCCGAATGAGTTAACGTCACTGTTTTTTACTGTTTTTTTGGAACTTTTGTTCCTTTTTCCTGTGTTGTATGTGGAGTTTTCCCCTTCCTTGGACTTTCATCCTAATTTCTAGCATCAAACACATAGATTAGTAAGCATATGAGGCATAATAGTATATCGAGGATGATATTTTCTTACTTTTTAAGCTTTATATGAGTCTATAATATGGACTCTTTAACACCTCTAGCTTGAACTTTTGCTTGCCCGCAAGAAAATCAAATATCAATCAATCCAAAATACAATGCTTGCAAATAGGGCCATAAGGAACAACACATACATCCCTTCCTTTGTCATCGATCTTTAGAGATTCTACAAACCACTGTCACGATTTTGAAGCCTCAAGAGATGACTAAAAAGTTCTTAAGACAAAGCTATGCTTACAATTTCCAATGTGATTGATAACCACTGCCCAAAAACTTCAACCCTTGCCCTCACAACAGAGAAGATCCTTATGCACACAAGATCATGACATTAATTTCGAGGATCTAGAAGCACTCACACTCACAACTGAGAAATGACATGCAAGATTCTACCCATAGGCTTGCCTTTATTCTCAATCAATGTTTACTCGATTCCATTCGGACTAGCACTTTGCTAGGATTATAATGTAGGCTAAAGGATAGATAGGATAGCATTTCGGTAAAAGTGACTCATCCCTCCTTCAAAACTACACAGACTCTTTGCTCTCATGATTCCTTTGATCTTCATTCTTTTTCTCTTCCCAATGACATCTTTTTGCATTGGATCTTAATCCTTGGTGTCCCTTCTGCAACTACTTTTCAACAAATTTGGAGGGTGCTATTTTTTTCCAAGCAAACTCTTTCTTTCTTTCTTAAATTTTCAAGCATTTTCCTCTTTTTCTTTTTCATCACGCAAGGACTCCTCCACTCTTTCTTGTTTCTTTTCCTCAACTTTCAAATGGAAGACACCCCTCTCTTACCAACATTCCCAACTTTGGCCCTTGTTCACTACTTTTGATAATTTAAGCTCAAAGAGGGAATGGTATTCAACAAAAGGGGAATTTCTTTCCAATCTAAGGCCAAGGATAACAAGGTTTCCAAAGATAGGCTCAAGGCTCAATGGGGATCACTAGGGATACAATCAATGTAAATTGAGGTTGTTTGGTCAAAGTGGACTTAAAGAAACCAAAGAAGGCCTAAGGTCATCTTCCTAATTCAGATTCAATAAAAATACACTTCAAGACAAACTTGACAAGTTCTAGCTATCAACAAGCATGCCTTTCAACAATTTCCTCACCACTAATGGAAAAATGGATCCTAAATTCAAACAATAGCTAAACATTCCACATTCATAATTTTTTTTGATCATCACATATCCAAGCTTGATACTAATTAATACTTCTAGACTTGAACAACAGTTCCCTATGGATTCAACCCTGACTCCTTGTTGGGTAAATATGCGATGACGACTGTAATACCTTCTTAATATTTTTGAGGTTTGTTGAGGTGAAAATCACTGAACCATCCTTCTTAATCATAAATACTACGAAAGCACCCCATGGAAACACACTTGGCCTTATGAACCCTTTGTTAAGCAAGTCCCTTGATTATTCTTTCAATTCTTTCAACTCTGCCAGGACATTGATATGGGGGTGCCACAACCTAATTTTGGGGGTGATGGCATTTTGTCTTTATCCCATCGAGACAAGTCAACCTAGATAGATCATAACAATATAATACAAGATAAATTAAAATGTAAATCAAATATGAAATTAATAATAACAAGGCTATAAAGCATAAATTTAACTAAACTATACTAGAAACCATTCCAGAACCAGTTGTCACATGATACAAGCCTTTAATACATCAAAATAATAAGAAAAAAATATAAGTCTCAATAGTGTTTGTCTCTCGAATAGAAAAAAATTACTAATAACATCTGACAGTCTTGAGCAAGACTATGCTAGAGCAACAAGAAACTACCTCTTAATTTTCAATGGCTTGGTTCTCAAAAGGAGATGAAGAGGAACATCAATAGAATATAGGCTCTCTACCTACACACATATGCAGAAAAATAAGGGTGAGCACCAAGGTACCTAATTTCACGACCCGAAAGTGGGGTCTATATGTGACATGGTGAAGGAGAACCCGAAAGTCCTCGATCAAGCCATCATAGAATCATTACACACATCATCGGTTCGAAAGCGTGAAAAGTAAACACATAACACATAATTCTAGGGGAGACGAGGCTTTGGATTCAAGCTATGGGGATGTTGCCGGGAATGGGAGGAGCATGAATCACATAACACATAACAAGTATTTCTAAGGGGTGGGTAAGTAGGGCTCAAGCTATGGGGGCATACCGGGTTAGACGACTTTTCACATAAGCACATTTCCAATATTCACAAGCTAATACATCATCATAATAGCATAAGCGGAAACGGAAGCATAACATAGGATATCATCACTTAACATAGGTATCCATATCATTACAAATATCACATAGCATAACGTTCAATAGTCGATATGTCCAACAGTGCCTCTACATAGGATAAGACGGAGCCTCAATAAAATTCGGGCACACCCTCAAGTCATAAAGTAAAGAAACAAAAATAAAGACATAGGTAGATGAAATGGGTTGTTGCCTTTGGAATATAGAGATCACCACAAGCAACACTTCGAATCTCGATTAGCCGTCTAGCGGAGGATGAAAGTCACCTTCGGTCCCTACATGGTTAGAACATATAGACAAAGAGTATGGGTTAGCATAATAAAGCACTAAGTATGCGGGCATGCAAATATTTATGCACATAAACCTATAGATAACCTAGATGGCAAGGGCACATACATAGAAAGAGAATATAAGGAGGAATAGTATATTAATATGCCATGATATCCATGATGCATGAAATGTCATAATGTGTATAATATAGAGGGGATGGAACCATAATCGACATCCAAATTCATGTGAGCTACAACATGAACTTGCCAAATGAGGTCTCTCATCGGATCGGAGATGATTATTTGCCAAAGGTAATCTACACCACACCTTACGGGCCTTCCATTTTGGTGTGATGGTCACCTTCCTTACGACCCGATCATTTTGGAAGAATTTACATATCATATCATATCATATCATATCATATCATATCATATCAAATCATACTTTACGGGCCTCCCATTTCAGTAGCATACCTACATTGTCACATAGTTTCGGGAAAGGAGTAGGACCCTTGGGGATAGCCCACTTACTACTCTAATCTTTCTCGGTGCTAAGTCATCATCCCACAAGAAACATATATATATACATGCTTTTAAATGGAAACTTGACACTTGAACATCAAACCATGCATACTTGGTCTCAAAAGCCAAATTCATTTTCATTACTCCTATGCATACTTAACAAGAGTAAAATATATTTCATAACCATGCTTCATTGGGGTAAAAATCCAAATATACTTTCATGTCAAACCTTATTCATAAGGGTAGATCCATACTTGTCATATCTTATCATATCATATCATATTGGTGTAAACACCTATATTTCTCAAAGAGCCATATCAAAAGACTATGTGATCACAAGCCTTAACATATCATATCATAACATGAGCGTCATACCCTTAACAAGAACTTCATCATAACCATGCTTCAATGCTTATGCCATGAATGAGGAATCAAGTGCATGGGTAATGGAGGATTCAAACTTTAAACCACAATTCAATAGGTAATTCAACATAATTCATGATAAAATCCCAATTCAAAACATAATGCAATTTACCCATGCGTATTAAACCATTAAAGGGACATGCACATTGATCCTTCAAGAATTCCCATGCATTTCATAAAATTCAAACTTAAATCATCATTAAATCACCTAATTTCTATAATCGACAATTCAAATCACTTAAATACATCAAAATTTAAAGAACTCATAATTAAAGAAAGCTTAAATTCATAAATTAAAGAGGATGGTTCTTGGGTCTTCATGGATGAAAGGGAATCCATGAATCAATCCCACATACCTAGAGATTAGCCAAGAGAATTAAATGAATTTACAAGAAAGTTAATTTTCCCCAATTTTTTCATGCTTTCATCAATAGAGGTCAAGAGGATTGAGAGAATTTTGGTGAGGATTGAGGAGTGTTAAAATGGATGAAAGGGGATTAGGGTTTGATTTAGCGGTGTTAGGAGACCTTAGAACGGCTAAAAGGGGCATAGAATTTAATTAAATTATGAATTAACCATTAATGAAACGGAGGGGATCACTGAACACAAGGCCTTATGGAAGCTTCCAGGGGTCGTCCAGAGGCTCACGGATCATGAACCTGTCCGTGAGACCTCACTTGGTCTCAACTTCAGCTTGAACTCTCGGGGGACTTTTTGGACCAACTCACGAGGGGCCTCACAAACCGTGTAGCTGTACATGGACCGTGTACTAGTCCGTGGAGAATCACTTGGTCTGGAGTCTAGCCTTGAACCTTGGCAACTTTTTGGACCAACTCACGAGACCCTTCACGGGCCGTGAATAGTCACACGGACCGTGAAGTGATCCGTGGGGTCACACTTGGTCCAAGGCTTGGCCCCCAACCCCTAGGAGCACACTGGACCAACCCACGAAGTCCACCACGGACCGTGGACCACCAAACGGTCTGTGGTCCCACACTTAGACCCCAATCCGGAACCCCTTTTCCAGCATACTTCTAGTTATGGGCAGTCTCACTGCATGGGCCATAACTTCCACATCTAATCTCCGAATTGAGTAAAACTAGTTGCATTGAGAAGATAACTCAAAGAGATTCAATTTGATATAAAATAGTCTATATAGTTCATCTTATACTAAAAGATATGCTCTCTCAAAGTCAGTACGGCCTAAACGGCCTTACAACCCTCCACCAAAATAATTCCCTTGAATCTGGCCACTTAAATACAACCCATGGCCACCAAAATTCAACCATGATAAGTTCAACACTAACCTTGACCAATCATTATGAAGTTCAAATTTTTTTGGATCGTTACACCTAACAAGAAGACCTAATCACAGGTAGAGAATAAAGAACTAAACACTTCTTTTGTTCAGACCACATACATCTGGACTACAAAACCTACATCCAAGAAAGGCCAACATATATAATATACACAATATAACAGTTACAATCTCATATCATAGTGTTTAAATAGTCTGAACTTCACAATATATAGAGATCATGTTATTCAACATATATCACAACCTTTCAATAGTTCAATCTCAACAACATACAAGGTTCAAATCATTCAATACATCACATTTAGAACATATATCAACTTTAAGAAGAGAATACTACGAAATGGAATGAATATTTTGAGATGTAAGCAATACGATACATTGTCAAGTAACCATGATGCATGTGTATCCTACAATACACATCCGTTGATGTAATTAGAACGAAATCCATGGGGCCATACATGGATCATGTATACGTTGAAATAGACCTCAGTACAATAATCAATCTAGCAATGACCTTGTCATAACAATCATACGCTAGAAAAGACCTTGACAAATATCGCGAACAATAGAAACCTTATCCCCAATATATTAATATTTCTCTCAACAACCTCAACTGATAGCAACCTTGATCTCAAATATCAGTATTTCTTTTTCATTATCAAATAGCCAGAATCATTTTTCTTTGGCTTTTCATAAAAAATGGAACATCAAGAAATTTATGTCATCATGGCACAGGAACCACTTTCACATATATAGAAATAGGCAAGATGCCTATATTGCATCATTTATTCATAATTCATCAATCATTTTCATTGTCTTTTGACATTTGAGTCATCATCAACACATTACATAATAACCAAAATATAACATAGTTCAACTCTTTCAATTACCTTTAGTCGTCATATCTTAGGACGATTCATCATTTGAGTCCTTATTCTACAACATTTAGTTTCACAATTTCCAATAATATCTCAACATAAGCATTTGGCTCAATATTTCACATAAAAAGATTCAATAGATAATTTCATCTTGCATAATTTAAAGTTCAACAATTAGAATATCATGAACACTTTCACATTATCAACAATGGTATCACAATCCCAATTCATAATACCATCTCACAAGTCTAAGTAAAAAATAATAGACATTATCTCATAATTCAAATGATACATGTCATCATTTCCACCTTCCCATAACCTAAATAATATCCTCTAGGATAGTTCACTAACTCCCAAATTTTACATTGAAAGGAAATATTAAGTTCAATAAACTCAACAAGGGTTAGAGAGTTGCCTCAGTTTATCCAGTTAATTAACAACTCCAAAGACTATGCCTTCTCTTTCCAAATCGAATTTGAATCATCACAATCTACTTGAAAATGAATTCACAATCACAATAAGAAACCAACAACACCAAAATTAAGTAATTTGGGGAAATGGGAAAAATTATTCTAAAATTCACTACCAGATATAAATGACGAGATTTGAATTTTTTTAGATGAAATAGTTTCTCTTATAATTAGGAAACCACTAGTGAATATCAATTTGAAAAAAGAGTTGAAGCGAATTCATAATCATCAGTTTTATAAGCATCTCAAAGTTCATGAAGATCCCCAAATTTCTCAATTAAATCTTTCAATTTTGATTATAAATTCATGAATTAATCAATGAAAATTGGAGAAAATGATTGAAAAAGACTTACCCAATTTATTCTCTACGAAAATCTCTTGAAAAATCATAAAAATAGATGCGGAGGTCAAGGCCATTTATTCCTTTGCAAATGAGGACTAGCTATCCGCGAACGTAATGGGTCAAACTCGAACACTTCCTCGAACGCTGATAACTTTCTGCGAATGCAGAGGTCAAAATCCCTGACTTTCACAAACACAGAGAGGCATGTTGTGAACGCAAAGCATTGGACCTCAAATATCATATATCAACAATAAAATAGCCTCAAATTCTTGAAATGGACTCTCGAGATTCATTCAAAACTCAGTACTCACAAACTGATATATTATCCTACAAAAATTGACATTATGAAGTTAGTGGAATCATCAGAACTCTAATTTGAGGTCTCCTCAACCCAGAATCTAATAAGTCACAATTAAACTAATTTGGTCCACTTGAAAAGCTAAAATGCTATCAGAATACCTAAAATTACAACAAAGCTCATCCTATTACTAAAATCACCTCTTGGAACTACTAGAACCATTAGAAATTCAATCCGACCATTGAAACCCGAAATGTTAACTAAAGTCAAACTTGAGTCATACTTTAACTATATTTCAAACTTCGAACCTAAAATCCACATAACAACTCCAAAACTGATTTCGACTACTCTTCTAGACCAATTTTTGTATTTTTGAACTAATGGAATTGACAAAATTCTATTTCAACATCCAAATTTCCAAAGACTCAAAATTTCAAAATAGGCAACTTAAGTCTCTAAAACTCACTTCTTTAGCAAAAACTCAACTTTTTATAAGATTTTCAAAAATTAACTTTTAAAACCATTCAAATATGACTTGTAGAAGTTGTCTAAAGGGGTAAAATGGTAATTTTATCAAAAATGGCATTCAGGGTAATTACAGAGGGTGTGGAGATGGGTTGAGTATCAGATAGAAGATCAATGCAAAATTTCATTTTTCTTTCGAGAGTAATATTAGGCAAGTCATCGAGAAAGACATTAGAGAATTTATTAACTATAGGGACAAATCAAGAGTAGAAACATCAAAATCTACATCCCTAACCCGAACAATATGGTATATGTACCCCTTGAAATTATTTTACGAGCTTTTACATAAGACATGAATTACCCTTGAACATCGAATTAATGCCCTTCCACTCAAGCGTAGGTTCATTAGGGAATTGAAATTTGAACCTATGGATTTTACAATCAATAGATTAATATGATGCATGTAACCAATCCATACCAAAAATAATATCAAAATCAGTCATGTCAAGTTTAACAAGATCACAAGGAAAGACTCTATGCAAAATTGACATAGGATAATTTCTATAGACTTTCTTGGCTAAGAATAACTCACTAACCAGAGTACAGTCTAAATATGGCTCAAACAAAACTTTGAGAGACACATCAAACTTTATGGTAAGGTAAGAGATAACAAAAGATAAATTTGTACCGGGGTCAAATAAAGCATACACATTAAGATAAAAAAATCCTTAACATATCCCTTATCTTCACTTAATTCCTATTATGATTTACTTCTGTATTGATCATCCTTATGTTTAATTATGCTTTTAAATTATAACTCTTATTATAATATTCACTTGGTCATTGCACTACATGCTTATGTTTATTTCATGATGTTTTAAGTTATTAAATGTTATTCATGATATCGTATGATTATTTTATTAAGTATATATGCATGTTTGAGATATTATGACAATCACATGATGAGTTTATGTTGGAGGTTATGTTGGATTTCATGTAGTACCTCACATGGTCTTAAATATCGGTTAAGGTCTACTCCTACAAACATATGACTCTATGATGTGATTTCATTATCTATGCTTCCTCATGCATTTACTCTCATTCATATAGAGCCATGACTTTTATTCATGCATGACTTTACACTAATCCAATTTACTATGTATATATTTATATATATATATATATATATATATTTATTGATGAATGATGAAATTATAATTTCATGCATTGTATTGCATCTCACCTGCTTAGTACATTTCCAAGTACTAATGCATATTTTGCTTACATGATTTAACCATGTAGGGACAAACATTTCTCCACTGGCTCGAGGCTACTTTTCGGTGTTTAAGAGTAGTATTTTTATTGTGATGAGCCCTTAGTTCAGAACTCTACCTCTTTTCTTTCAAACTTGTACTTTTACTTTGAGACGATGTATTTATGGCCCTTTTGAGGCTTTTACTTTCTATGTTGCACAATTATGAATTTCTTTCTATTTGATGGAAACCGACCGTACCAGTTTCGTCCGTTTATGTAGTAGTCGGTATGCTTATGGACAAATGAATGCTACCTATTCCACTATTTTTTTTAATGTTACTTCATTGCTTAAATAGCCCATAACCCCCTTCTCCTTTATTTTTTGCAATGTTTTGATTAAATACCTATGAATTCTTAAGATGCTTAGATGGCTTGGGTGAGGTGCCTTTGGGTATATCATTCATCGTGTGACGACTAGGCCTCTAGGTCGGGTCATTACAAAAGCCCTTTATGACTTGAAACAAGCTCCACGAGCTTAAAATTATAGAATTGAGAAATACTTTCAAGTCAATGATTTTTTAAAGTGTCCACATTCATGAACTTTATGTAAAAGTTAATGAAAGTGGTTACATTACTTTTTTGTTTGTATGTGGATGATTTGATATTAACAGGAAATAATCCAAAGATGTTTGAAGAATTCAAGAAGTCAATGACAAGAGAATTTGAGATGACCGATACTGGCCAAATGTCATACTATCTTGGCAGTAAAGTGGAGCAAACGAATTATGACATATTTATTTCTCAAGAAAAATATGCAAAGGAGATTCTCAGGAAATTTGAGATGGAGAATTGCAAGCTTGTTAGCACCCCCGTGGTTTGTGGAATTAAATTTTCCAAGCATGAGTATGGAGAAAACATTAATTCCAAATATTTCAAGAGTTTTGCTGAAAGCCTAAGGTATTTAACTTGTACGAGACCTGATATTCTTTTTGGTATTGGACTTGTTAGTCGTTTTAAGGAAAATCCAACAACTTTCCATCTAAAAGCTGCCAAAATAATACTCTGGTACATTAGAGGTACACTTGATTATGAAATTTTTTATTCATCTTCTAAGGACTTAAAGCTTGTTGGCTATTGTTATAGTGATTGGGTTGGTGATGTTGATGATCGGAAAAGTATTACCGAGTTTGTTTTCTTTTTTGAGAATTCTATATTTAAATGGAATTCCAAGAAACAACCAATTATGACTTTGTCAATATGTGAAGTAGAATATGTAGCAGCTTCTTCTTGTGTTTGTCATGCAATTTGACTAAAGAGTTTGTTGAAAGAACTTTACTAACAACAAGAAGATGCAAATAAAATTTGTATTGATAGCAAATCAGTCATTGCGTTGATCATGAACCCAGTGTTTTATGAAAGGAACAAACATATTGATACTAAGTTTCATTTCATTAGAGATTGCACATTGAACAAAGAGGTAGAGCTTTAGTTTGGGAAATCTCAAGACCAAGTTGCAGACATTTTCACCAAGCTATTGAAGACTGATATTTTTCAGAAGTTGTGGATGACTCTTGGTGTAGTGAATCAAGTTTAAGGGGGATGTTGAAAAAATAAACTTGTTCACATTATCTAGTGTGTTGGCATTATATTTAATTTAGTTCATGAACTAGTAGATTAATGTATTAGGAGATACATGAATTGGTGAAAAAGTTTAGACTAAGTCTGGTTAGGTGTATTCATGAACTTGGAGGATGTGAACTATTAATTATAAAACAGGTATGATAGGCTAAACATATGGATGTATCTACTTATAAATAGTCATGTAATCTAGCCATTTTGGGGAAGCCAAAAAGTTGAATAGAAAATTATCTTTCCTCCACTTCTCTTCTACTTATAAGTATTGAATAATAATATTTGTGTTGTGTTGCTCTCCCAAATTTCCAATATGCGTAACCCATGACTTGAGTGTCAGTAGTATAGCGAATGAGTTTGTATTGTTATCTAAGATTGAAATTTTGTTTCATGAGTCTCCTAATTTATGCGTGAGGATATGAATGTCTTTTCTAGGGTCATTGTCCTAGACATCCTTGGTAGTGTGTGCGCATTTGATTCATCGACTCTTATTTATGTGCATAAATTACTATGTTATTCAGGTTAAATTAGTATGTGTTGTCTATGTACTCATACTATGTACTACTAGTGCAAATATTGAATGTTGTGATAACGGCATGTAGAATCCATCCTTAGGATATTCAGGGGACGTAAGTTGTTTGGTGGTTCACAGCGCCATGGATTCCAATTTATCAGTAATAGTATTCTATTTAATTAAGATAGTGTATTATATTTTCTAGACTTTAATTTGGTATTTAATCAACCTAGATGCTCTTGACTTATATTGTCAGCTTCTGGAGGTTCATGTATTTTTTTTCCCACTTATGACATTATGAATTCTATCTTATCACTTACGACTGTTATAGATTATTAATTTTCGTTTCTTAATTGTGGAAATTGGTTTTATGTTGAATTGGTTCGCCAACCAAGTTGGAGTGTAGGTGTCCTCACGACTTAGATAAATTGAATTGAGATAATTTCGAACTTTTATATTTTAAATCCTGATTCTGCCTCTAAATTCGATCTCAATTTTGTGGACGATGCAGATGGTCAAGATTTCCGTGAAAGTAATAACAACATTATATTGTCATTTTTCCTCAGATGTAATCCAATTCTATTAATAATATAATTTAAACAATTCCTCGAATACGGTTAAGAAAACGTTGAAATCGTGGATCTCTACTCTAATATTTAGAATAAGTCGATATCAGTCCATTGGTATGAATTGAATAAAGTTTGTAGTAATGGAATCAAAAGAACAAGCCAGAAGTCTTACTATTCGTTGAAAGCACAATTGTCATATGGTATATAGGCAATGTACACGTGAAAGTTCAAAATTGCAGATGGAACCAGATTGCATGAGTTGGCTTTTTTTTCAAACCTCTCATTGCCACCTTGGAGATCCTTTGATTCTTCGTTTTGTATATATATGCGCCTACTATATATGTGGTGCCACTCTATGCCATGTCACTCTCTTTGCTTCTTTCCACTATGGTCCTTCATGCAATGCTGGATCTATATACAATGTTTGTTCAAGAAAACAAACTAAAGCTATCCCTACCAATTACTTCCTTTCAAGACATCATTTTCTTTAATAATAATGCATATAGCATATATATGAGAGCGACATATTTTCTCCGTTTCAATTTATTTTACATATTTTAATTTCCTTTTTAGCCTACTTTTCTCGTAATTCTTTAATTTAAACTTTCCACATGACATGTTTAGGACCGCAAGATTATTAAACACTTTGGTACATTCTACATATATTTAGTTTCAGACCACAAGACATAAAAATACTATTTTATTTACTTAATCTCCGCTTCAATTCATAACCAGACAAACAAATTAAACTGATGAAGTAACATATTCGGCTCCACGAGCAAATAAGTTGTCACTCTCCATCTATGTTTACATATATATTCGGGAGCACCCATGTGAAGAACACCCTCTTCCATCAAAAGAAAAGCCAAAATCCTACGCCCTACAATGTGAAAATGGACAATATTCTTGTACTACATATATATATGTCACAATTGTGCCTTCAAGTTTTGTATAAAGTTTATCTTTTGCATGGCAAGCAAAAGGACCTATCCATCATTATCAATAAAAGAAATATTTTTGTACGCTTGGGGAAACTACATGCGCGCAAAGTTGGTAAAACTTTGCCTTTTAAAAAGGTAGTGCAAGTAGTAAAGTATGAAAAATAAATTTTCAAGGTTTTTTGGAACGAAGGAATATTTATATTTTTTCCGTCAGCTGATTAAATGATTCTTTGGGTATAAAGATGATGATTACATACTCTAATCACATATTAGAAGGCTTGATTCACAAGCTAATTGCTTTTTGAATTGGTAAAGAGAATTTTATCACCAATACTTGCACCTTTTTTTGTTTGGCCAATTATGCTATTTTAGTTATCAAATGGAATTTCTATAATAAAGTGGCATTTTTAAGCATCAGTAGTCTAATCTTAAATGAAGAACGGTATCATACAGATTAATTTATCAATTATGGTCCCTCTTACAATTAATTTGAATCTATTCTCCACAATATTATTTTAATTTATACAATATAAATCTCATTGGATATACACAAAGTGAGGGCTACCTTCTTCAAATTTTTATTTGTCCAATAAACTGATTTGAGATTTTCCCTTGCAAAGTAATGTATGTTACTATATGTTTGGCTATGAAAGGGAATAAGGTAGGTGAAAGGCTAAACTGTGATTAATTTTTTCTAGGGCCTTAGGTTTATTCCCCTAAAATATGTCATGAAAATTGATGGAATTAGGCCAACTATATGTATATAAAACTTTAGAATAAAGTGGTAAAATTTTTTAATTGAGGACATATTCCATTCATCACACATGAAAACAATAAGTGGCCGGAATTGTCATATCCATTACATTCTCTAATATATTGATAATGACCCCTTGATTGTGTCATAACAAAGTGGAGACGAGAATTATATTACGTAAAATAAAGGTAAAATGGACATTTCTTGATTTCTTCCACGACTCTTTACCTATTTTAAAAGGATTATATAATGATTTTATAAGCTATATTTGACACTGCAAGTCCTTTTTAAATTGTCCATAAAAATTATTTTTATTTATTTTAAGATTATTCAATTATTGAATAATTACTTTTTTTTTACAAAAAAAAAAAGGAACAAATACCTCAAACATCTCTTTCTCTCATAGTTGACATGTTATGTCGTTAAAGCTTTGTTTTTATTTTTGTTTTTTAAATAATAAACTTATTTAACTTTTCAAGTTCATTTATATACCCGACCAAACATGATCGGATTAAAAAGTGTCAAAGGAATCAAATCATACTTTCTATTAAGCCATTATAGATGTTCGACCAAAGATTATATCTATTAAATCAAATCATAATGTGTTAAGAAGTAAAAAATATAATCTAAATTTTAATTAAAGTCACAAAAAGCATTACGCAATTTATCACAACCATTTTTCTTTAGGTTGTTAGTCTTCAGAATTAATCCTAGCTAATATATTTTGTTAACCAATAAAATCATCGCTTCCATTCAAAAGAAAATGTTTCTTCATAACGAAGATTTGAAAATATTAATAGTAAATGTCTGGGTAACATAATTACACAACTGTAACAATGAGACGCAATCCATCTAGCCAAAATCAATTGTTCAGAGAGGATGAAGTCATGAAGCACAAATGCAACAACACATTCCACGGGCATTAACTAATACAATAATTTAGAACACAGATATTATTCTTCATTCTCAACACAATTTAATCAAAGGCCTCATTTGTTTGCATTTAATCAAAATCAGAATCTTAATCATTCAGATTCAACCTATTAAGTCTGTTTTATTTCTAGGTCTGAATATTAATTCAAATTCAGCACATTAAATCAATTTATTTCTGTTTTAAAAAAGCCTCTTATGGATCTGAAAAGATCCAATAAATTTTTATCAAAATTTTATTTTTCGTCAATAATTTTATTGAGACTCTTTGATCATCCAATATGCTTGTATAATCAGACGCGCTATGAGATTGCACTAGATATAATATTATTGTTGAATTATGTATATATTTAACGTCTCTTATTAAAAATTTATAATTTTATTGAGCTCTTTGATCATTAAATCCCCTTGTCAGATTACACTAGATGTATTATTGTTGTTGAACTAAACACTTAGGACTCTTATTAAAATTTTATTTTAGGACACTAATTTTATTGATACTTTTTGATCATCAAACCCGCTCGTATGATCAAACTGTTGTAACATTTTAGTAGATTCATTATTGTTTTGAACTATATATATACTTGAGGTCTCTTACTAAAAATTTATTTTAAAATATTAATTTTTATGAAAGAATAATACTTTTTTAAGAATAAATTTTTTATAATATTTTCTTGATATAATTTTTAATTTCATATCCACATTTAGATATTGAAAACAAACCGTCATTATCATTTAGTGTTCAAATATAGAGAGCACATCTTAATATTCATATATGTTATTCAAATTCAGATATCTAGACTTTTGTGCATATTTTAATATTTAAATTTAGAGGTCTTAATTTTAATGATAACAATGGAGGACTAAGTAAGCTCGTTGGGTTGTTCCTTTGCAGCTTCTTAACTGGGTCATAATTGATCAGTATAAGATATGGATGTTGTTAAATGAATTTGATGAATCAAATAAGTTTATTATTTTTTAAATAGAATATTAATGATATGACATGTCATTAAAGATAGAGGCAGACTTTTGAGGTGCTCAACTTTTTTTTTTTTTTGAAAATAGTGATAGTTTGAATTTGTAATGATTCTCCGGGTCATTTTTATGATTTTGAAGTTATTGTTTTTATTTGAGCATATGTGTAGTGACCTCGGGCCATTGGTGATTTATTAGGATTGTTGGGATGGTTATTGGTTCAGTTATTTGAGAGTTATGTGGATTTTTTAGTTAATCGAAAAGTTATACATGTAAAATGAGTTTTTGAGTAAAGTCCTAGCAAATAACTTCGGAGCGAAATTTCGATAATTCCATTAGCTCCGCAACGGTCGAATTAGGCTAAGAGCATATCCGGTGCAGTTATATCACGATTTGCAAATTTAGCCGTCGGAACCAATTAATAGTTGACTTAGTCAACACCCTTGAGAAACGTGTCCCGCATGAGAATTTTGATAGCGTGATTAGCTCTAGAACGTCGATTTTGGCCTAGGGCGACCCTTTGTTTGAGTACGGGACATTCAAATGCGATTTGACTCCCCATAGGCTTTCCATTAAAAGTTGCAGACAAAGAAATGGGACCCTCACTTTATTTTAGGAAGCTCTGTTGGAAATTTCGACCGCACCGTTGGATCCGAAACTTCGAATCTCACATGGTTACATAGTTCATTTGGGAAAACCAAAGTACGAATGAGCCCGAAATAGCAAAAAAGGGAATTGACAGGTTAATGAAGGGGTGATGTGGCACCTTGTTGTGCCACTACGTGGCACAACCTGATGACGCCATGTAGCATGAGGTGGCAGCACCTTATCGATATATATGGTTGAAGCTTCCTGGAGACATATATGTATACATTCCTCTCAACTTTTACACGACAATTTTGAGGCCATTTTTCATTCGATTTAAGTGATTCAAAATGTTACGTTGTACGAATTTTTGCGAGTAACGCCATGGAAATGTTGGATCCCAATTTCAATGCGTATTTCGAGGTAAAAATCTTTATTTTCACTGGTTGTATATCAAAAATGAGTAAAAATTTTACATTGCGATATCTCGGTCATTTCTCAATAAAATTAAGTGAAATTTGTATCTAAATTATTCTATTTTCAGAGAGAAACATTGTGTATACTTGGATCTTGTGAATTTGATTGTATTTTTGTGATATTTGACTGAGAAGTTATGTGAGAAATATTTTCCTATAAGATATGCAACTTCGTTTTTAGTCGTTTCTCTATCTTCTGGGATCTGTTTTGGGCTCAATTTCTGGCTATGGACTCGGGGTGATGTAGAATCATTTTACGGGTGATATTTCGAGTGTGGGCTCCATTTTTCCCTATTTTAGTTGTAATTGATGTAATTTCATCTATTTATTGAGATTTTATAGCCAAATCAACCGTAATGACCTTGTGACTTATGTTTTGATAGCTGAGAAGTGTGAGAGATGACAAGGAAGGAAAAAGATCAAGTAGACTGATCAGGAGCACGAGGGATTGCCTTCTAGGTAGGCTAAGATTTCCTTATATCTACACTGAGTTGAAATGTGTAGTGAGAGCCTATTTGTTGTTGGAGGTCCCTGAGTAAAATACATATATAGGATGCTGAGACTATGATTATCGTTTAGAATCTGTGATATCTACATCTATTCTCTTAGCTAGTTTTAACATTGTTTGGGCAGTGTATGCTTCTGATAAGGAATGTAAGGGTAAGTTAGCGCACAACATGGATAAGTTAAGCAGTGATCCTACTTATGTACATATATTTAACTATTTAAATATTAGGTTGACTTGTTGGGCTCTTTAACATAGAAACCTATATTATTTCATCGTGATTTTTGATTATCCGTAATCTATATATTTTGACTAAATTCTGTTAAAAGCTATACTTAATCGTTGGAGATTTTGATTACTATTTTGGCTCTATAATAGTTATATATATATTATACTAGTTGGTTGTTAGCCGTGTTAAGTTGTGAGTTGATTTATTGAGGGTTAAATGTAACTTACGTTACGTGATTGACATGGATACCTATCTTGACCCTTGATTACCTATGTGAGTAGTCTGGTGTTAACGCTATGTAGTAGTTGAGAGGCTAGTTTGTTGAGTATGTGTTATATGTGGCTGGTTGTACTAAATATGTGTCATATATGATTATATGAGATAATAATTGCTATATTGATGATTGTGCTAACTGTAATCACTATCGTAGCTAAGTTCTGGCACTGTAGAACTACAAAAAAGTCTAGTAGAGACTAGATATGGGCTAATGCCCTGTGACAGGTATGTATTCTGGCTTAACTCCTATCTGTATAGATGTATAGCCTAATGCTATTGAGATATGCTGGTCGTGAGGGTGTTTGTTGATTATATGTCATACAGTGGACTGACTATGGTATAGATATGATTCTGATAGGCCGATTTTCTCTGGATACCTATGATACAGTCATACTGTGGACTGATTCTGGTATAGGTATGACTTTGTTAGGCTTGGTTGTTCTGGATACTTATGATATACCTATGATTGTCCATGTTTACTTTGAGTACTTGGGATTGACTAGATTATGGTGTATTTGTCCTGGGGTTGGCATGACCCTACATTAGTCTGTTAGATATATACACTCTTGTATATTGCTATTAGTCATTGTGCACAAGTTATTCTTTCCATGATAGGGTTACCTTCTATCATTTGAGAGAGGTGATGGTTATGCTTAGTTGGCCTCTATGATTCTTGCCTTGAGGTACGATATGACTTTAGAGGTTCAGATTTGGATAGACCAATTGAGTGGGTGACTATTCCTTTATTTTGAGACCTGGATGACGCTCCCTATGGTTTGTATTCTCCAGTGGCCAAGTCTGAGTGTCCGAGACTCGGTGACACTACCCACGGTCTATAGTCTCTGGTGGCCACATTCAAGTGTTCGAGACTCGAGTGTCGATTATGAGGTTAGATCACCTATTGATGTTCTGGGTCAGAGACCTCGGTGATTAAATTTTGAGTCTAGGACACTGTGGGTTACATTTTGGGTCTAGAACCTCAGTGATTACATTTTGGGTCTAGGACCTTATTGATTATGTTAGGGGGATTCTTTCTCCCATGGGGGATTCATCCCACCTTTGTATATGTTGAGGCGCAAGGGTCGAGTGTCATGGCCTGATATGATATAGTACTTTGGGTCGGGGACCCAATTGATATACGATACTTTGGGTCAGGGACCCAGTTGATATACAATACTTTGGGTCGAAGACCCAGTTAATTACATATGGATCCATATACCTATACACACTCTATTCCTTGTTATATCCTATGGGCTTATAGGGGCTTATAGGGGCTTATAGGGGCTTATAGGGTATACAAGCATAGACACTAGGGTCTTACACCTACGTACAACTCGGCCCCTTGATCATGTGATACTGAGAGTTGGGTTTTGTGGTGATTCTGTAGGTTTTGTGATGATTATGTAAGTTTGATTGTGTGTGGGTGTAGATGCTAGGGCCTTGCACCGACATATGATACTATGGCTCAGTCCGGGATAGTTGTGGTATGGGCCTACTCGAATTTTATCAGTCGGTATCATTGCACACCACTTGGGTTGATCAATTGGAGTTTGGTTATTCTGTAGACATAGCTACTCCTTGATCTGAGTTCTGATTTGTTAGACTTCTTATAGTTCTCTCTATTTGAGCCTTCTATATTTACAGTATTTTACTTAGTCGAGTGATGATGCCTACTAGGTGCTTATTATCAGTACTCACTGCTATATTTCTACATCTTCCCATGGTGGAGGTCCAGGTACTGGCCGCGATTGTTGAGTTAGGAGTTCGGGAGTATTGTAGAAGACATTTGTGAGAATCAACAACTCTAGACACTTGGTAGTCTCCTTCCCTTTTGTTGGTCGTCCTTTGTATCCAGACATTGGCCTTGTACAGTGTAGTAGCTTGTATATGTAAGAGCATTCTTGGTTATATACCTTATTATTATGTACATATATATGAGTGTGTGCTTGTATCTATCGTAGCTCTGTATAATTTACTTCCAGAATTTGGGTAGAGTTTGTTAACTTATTTAGGCATATCTAGTATTATTGTGACTAGTGATTTAGGACAGATACCTTGGGGTTGGGAATCGGTTGTCCTGTAAGGGGATCTCACATGCGCCATCATGATTGAGACCGAGTCGTGATAAAGTGGTATCAGAGCTTAAGCTTCACTATCTCATTGATATAGAGCTACCATCTAGTAGAGCCTTGCAGATTGGTGTGGAGACGTTTGTGACTTATCTCTAAGAGGCTACGAGATGTTTAGGAAGCTTCTTGTTACATTGATTCTGGTCATGTGATATATTCAATAGTTTGTCGATCTCCTAAAATCTGATTTTATTTGTCCTGTCGTGCGTATACTACATAGAGGTCAAACTTTTGACTGGGGTAAGGGTGCATCATCAGTCCCAGATAGGAAGAAGCCTCCAGAGCCCGTAGAGTAGCGACTAGGTGCCCATGAGTTTTGACAATTAGATTAAAAGCCTACAGGCATTGAGATTGAGAGATCTTCAAAGATAGACTTCATGATTAAGTACTCGGTTGGTGCTGGTTGTGTATTGTACTATGGAATATATTGTTGAGTCTGAGACTCTATAATACATATATCTGTATGTTAGTTGAGGTTTAAATGTTATGTGGGTTGTGAATACTTTTGATAAAGATTATGCAGGCGAGATAGGTTGCAATTGAGGTAAGCTATGCATTGATGCTACTTATATACATGTATTGGATTATTTAACTACTGGTTTGACTTGTTGGACTTCCTAATACCGATGAATGTGCTATACCTGGTATGATTCTTGTTACTTATCACTTATGTTATGATTATACCATGTTAGAGGCTAAATGTAAGCCCATACCCTGTGATTCATACATATGACCATTTCGATACTTGACTACTTGAGTGGGCAGTCTGATACTGGTGTTACATAGTATTTGAGATGTTGGTTGTCAGTTATACCTCTGGCTACACCTTGTGACTCTATGGTTACGGTTTTGCTGTAGTGATTCTGTTGATATACTATCCTCCTGATTCTCTGGTGACTACATTGTGATCCTGGTTGTGAGATAAATGTTATACTCGAGAGATTTTTGGATTTTCTATTATTGGATGGGATAGTTGTTGCGTTTATCAGCTGAGCTATCTGCTATTTTGTTGTGAGGGCTCATTACAATTGTTAGTTGGTTGTATGTTGTTGTTCAAATTACTGGCTATGCTTATCAGTGGGAATGTTGATCATTGTGCCGAGTTTCTTGGTATTTGGGGTATAGTTCTACACTGTTATATATATTGCTTATATCATCGCTTACTTGAGTATGGATTTTGAGCTTCTTTATCTTGGGTCATGTATTGACATAGTGCATGGTTTCTTTTATTATTGGGGATCAGGTGTGGTGATTCTTTAAGATTTGTAATAGTTAGACAGGTGATATTGTCAAATAGGCTCAGGTTGATATTATCTGGGGTATGTATTGATTTTCTCCTTATCATATGTGGTAGATGTTTAAGCCAGATTGCCACCTCGACTATACTTAATATGTCTCTAGTAGCATAACAGAGGCTCATTACCGGAGCATTGCTTGATATTCTTTTGTATGTGTAGGTTCAGAGATTGGACTAATCAAATGTTTACTATATTTGTCCATATTTATGATATGACAACTGAGGCCCTATTGGGGGACACAATTCTCATTGTTGTGAGCTCTTAGATACGTTCCTGCTGATTGCTAGGTTATTTCTAGAGAGATAGGTATGATTATGTTGTAGGGGAGGTTAGGTTGTCATTGATTGAGGTTTTGGGCGGATGATATTTCTAAGATTGAACCTGTACCCATGGTGGCTATTATGAGTGATTGATTATCCTTGTTGGGCTGACTAATGCTCTTTTATAGCATGGATTTGATGACTTATATGTACCAATTGTATTTGTTGTTATAACCTATAGATGACCCTACTTTATAGGGGTTGATTTGTTAAGTGCTAGAGGACACTGACTGATTTGTTAAATGCTAAAATTGTAGATCCTTTTTGGTTGAGTGGACATGTGTTAGGTTGGGTTTTGGATATCAAGTATGAACCATATACTATTAACTCGTGTTAGTTCTAGTTATCTGGTTTGAGGCCAGCGGGTGGTAACTAGGAATGCTTTACCTCCATAACGCGTTGTACTCCATATGTGGTTGAATGATAATAATTACTGAGGACCATGACTGGGTAATGATACATGTGTGGTTGGGTATAAAGGAAGGTACAAGAAGTCTACTAGTAGGTGGTATGTTGAATGTCTGCTGCATTGGTGAAGGTTTGATAGTGGTTAAAAATATTGATGAGTGGTATGTTGATTATCCATTCTATTCCTGAGTATCTGCTGTCATGATAGGACTACTTGCAACTGTTGCATGGGTAATATGTTATATTAAGATGGTGTCGTAACTATTTGTTACATTAGTGACTGTTGTGGTTGTCAGGCATAGTGTATTGAGTAGCAAGGGATAAGGATTTAAACCTTATGTGTGAGTATGGGTATATTAGCTATTGACCGCAGTTATTTGGTTAGCCTTTGAGATATTTGTGGTTGATTTGTGGGGATTGCTTGTATAAGAGAACTAGGAACAGAGTGAAAGTTGTATATGTAAAACACAGTTACAGTTACGAATAACTATGATTATTCAAATATCTGGTAATGTGTTGAGGGTAGGTATACCTAGCTTATTGATTTCCTGCTATATGTTAGCTGACTGAGCTGATGGGGTGAGTGATTGATCATTAAGAATCACTTAGAGATTGCTACACTGATTCTTTGTTACAAATAGATGGGTTGTTGTACTTCTAGTTAGTTGGGATTACAAGAACCATTTTTGGACGCTAAGCATGCTTATTTTCTTTGTATTAACTGGTAACTATGAGTTCAGGGTAAGGATCCCTATATGGTTCAGATTAGAGTCTCTAGCTACGTCTGTATTCGTACTTTTGTGGACGAAAGTCTTATTGGTGGGGGATGTTCTAATGACCCTTCGGGTAATTTCTAGAATTTGGAGTTATTTTTTTATTTGAGCAAGTGTTTAGCGACCTCGGGCCATTGGTGATTTGTTGGTATTGTTGGAATGGTTATTGGTTGGGTTATTTGGGAGTTATATGAATTTTTGAGTTTATCAAGAAGTTATACTTGTAAAATGAGTTTTAGGGTAAAGTCCTAGTAAATGGTTTTGGAGCAGAAGTCTGACAATTTCATTAGCTCCAAAATGGTCGAATTAGGCTAGGAGTATGTCCGACGCAGTTATATCGTGGTTTACAAATTTAGTCACCAAAATTGATTAATTTTTGACTTAGTCAACACTCTCAGGAAACATGCCCCATATGAAAATTTTTATAGCGTGATTAGCTTTGAAACGTCAATTATTTTCTAGGGAGACCTTTCATTTCATATCAGGGATGTTTGGATGTGATTTGACCTGCCAAGGGCTTTCCACTAAAAGTTGCAAATAAAGAAGTGGGCCCCTTACATTATCGTAGAAAGCTCTGTTAGAAATTTCAATGCATCGTTAGATCTATAACGTCAAAATTCATATAATTACATAGTTCATTTGCGAAAATTAGAGTCCATACAAGCCCAAATTGGCAAAAATGTGAATTGAAAGGTTAATGAAGGGGTGACGTAGCACCCTGGGGTGCCACCACATGGCACATCCTGATGACACCACATGGCATGAGGTGGTAGCACCTTATCTATATATAAGGTTGAAGCTTCCTGGATATAT
>JBCEWC010003531.1:0-29954 GCA_038996855.1 Solanum aculeatissimum
CCTCTAATCTTCATTTCCAATAAGAGGGGGCAGTGATCAGAACCTACTGAAGGGAGATGAGTGATAGTGGTTTGTGGCATAATCTCCAGCCATCTGTCATTTACCATTCCCCTGTCAAGTCTCTTCCAAATAGTGGCCCCAATACCTCTCTTATTTCACCAAGTAAAGTTTTGCCCTGAGAATCCTAAGTCCTGTAATCCACAGTCCTCAATAATGCCAATCAATTCAAAGCTCTTCCTGATATTGTATGGGATGCCCCCACTCTTTTCATCAGTGCTGGTGATCACATTAAAGTCTCCTATGATGCACCAGGGGGTGTTATTGTGATCATTGGCCAAGTGGAGCATCTTATCCTACAGGGGTCTCCTTAGCTGATCTCTGCATTTGGCATACACAAAAGTAATTATATACTTGGAAGCCACTTGAGGTTGATGAATGACACAGGTAACTTGTTGGTCATCAGAGTCCAAAACCTGGTAGTTAGTGTGTTCATTCCAAAAAATGCATATTTTTCCATTAGGATTGTTGATTGCCTTGTCCATAGTCAACTGTATCCTAAACTTGTCAAGCCTAATAGTATTTGAAAAATGTTCCAGAATAGTGATTATGCCCAACTGGTGAATTTTCTTAAGAGCTTTGAGTCTTTCCACAACACCTTGGGTATTGATACCCCTAGCATTCCAGGTTATGATTCTATTCATTGAGATGACTTTGCTGAGAACAACCTAGTGTTGGGTCTACCTCTTGTGGAAGACTGAGTCACTTTGGTATTCCTTTTGCTAGTTTTTTCCTGGAGAAAATTTCTAGGAGATAAACCCCGCTCATCTGTAACTCTTTATAGTTCATCATTGTCCTCCTTTTCTTTAGGGGGACTAAAAGCTTGTATTAGTTAATCACAGGTTTCTTCCTCTTCCCCTTCATTTAATGGGAGGTTATCCTTGTCAAATTCACCCTCTGAGTGTATCACCTGGTACTCATCCACCTCTTCACTAGGTAGGGGTGGGTCAGAGTTTAGAGTACATTCTGTGGAGTTCCTTCCAGTCAGGGGACTAAGAATTTGTTGTGTTTCCTTAGTCAGCAATCTAGTTTCTTTGTGTTTTCCCTGATTTTCTTCTGATATATTATCCCTTTCTACATTCTGAGGAACTTCATCACTCCTTTGTTGATTTTCCATTTTCTTCTTGAGAGCATCCCTCCTTTTTTTGCTCAATTTGTTTCTTTTGGATTTGCTTCCTGCAGAACTGGTACTAGAAATTGAGCCCAATTCTTTGGATATAGATCCCATACTAGATGTCCCAAGGGGGCTCAAGTCCTTCTAATGGTAAACTGGGGTAGCAGGGGCTCTATAGTCTGTTCTAAGGTCAGGTGAAACCTCATGCAAAATATGAGTCAGATTCCCCCCCTCAGGTTCACCATCCTGTAAGTTAGTAGCGTACTCCTTAACCATCTTCTATCCTCTATCAACTCCAATGGGAGAAAGAGCAGATAAATGAATAATAGTAGCATCTTTAGGAGATCGGGAAATGAGGGAATGGTCTAGTAGGTCTAGCCCATTCCTCTCATGGGACGATAAGTCAATACCTTGTCTTTTTTTAAGGGGCAACTATTTTTCTGATTGGTCCTTATTGTTGACTCCCTTTGGTGTGGCCCTATCAATAGTTTGCTTCTGCCTTACTTGTTTTTGCACTGACTTGATGCTGTAGTTATGATCCTTATTTATTTCTCCCTCTGCAGAATGGTTAGTGGGTTTTTCTTGATATTCAAGATCAGTATAACAGTGAGCTAGCTCAATTGTAGAGTACTTACCTGGTCTTCTTCTATCAATCTGTGTTTCATTTTTGCTAGTCTGATCATGAGGGAGAGTTTGTATACTCCCCTGTTGTCCTTGCTTTAAGTTTTTCTTTTGGGCTTTTTTTCCTTAAGTTTTCCATTGATCCAGCTGTTGTCTATTCTCCTGCTTCTGACCTGCTTTACCTATGTCCTTTACACCTTTGTCCTTGACTGACTTCTTATTCTCAGCTATCTGCTGTGTTTCCTTACCCCCTTCTTGATGGTTGCTCCTTGTTGCTGTTTCTAATTCTTTCCTAGATTTGTATTCTTCATCCCTTTTCTTGATGGTGCAGACATGCTCCACATGTCCCTGATGTTTGCAGTATAAACAATAGGCTGGTATACTTTCATATTGGATAGTTTGCCACCTCCCAATTGTTAGATCTTTCTCATTAAAACTCATCCACACATGGGAAGGTCTTTCTTTGGTAATATCTATCTGAACATTAAATTTGGCCATGCTTCCCCTAGTCTTTTGTATAGAAGTTGTGTCCAGATATAAGACTTTACCAATAGGAGCTAGGAGGGTGGTTGTGAAAGTTTTATTATAGCAATGCCATGGTAGTTCAGGGAGGGTGACCCATATAAGGACAATGTGGGTTTCTTCTTCAGGCTTGAAGGTAGGGGTCCAACTGTGAATTATTATTGGCTGCCCCTCAATGTGCATCTTATTCTTAGTCCACACAGTGACATAATCAGTCTCATTATCAAAGTCAATATACACATGTCTAGCATTGAAATGAGCAATCTTCACTCCCCCTATCAGCTGAGTCTGGAGTATAAAACTCTTTCTGATGAGCTCCACTTAGGACTCAGCTAGTTTGAGCATATAATCATCCTTCTTATAAATAACAGTTGGTAGACCTTGTTTGGAAGTATATTTAGGCTGTTCAATCTCTATACTCTTCTCCTATTAAGCCATATTCAGTCTCGGCTTGGTGGCTAGTGTTTGGATCACAGTATAGGGTGTAGGTTCCTGGTTTTGTACTTTGCTAATTTCCTCCTGTAGGACTAGACTTATGGTTGATTGGCAGGAGTTTGGTTCTAGCTGAGTTTATTCCCTCCCTGAAGACTCATTTGCCCTTTGGGATCAAACTTATCAAAGTTGATAGAGAGCTTAGGATATGGGTTGGGTCCTTTACCTCCCTTAGTGTTTATATTATCCACATGTTTCCCGGTACCCTCTTCCCTACCAGTAACCTTCTTTTGATTATCAATCACCTCCTTCCCCAGGTTTTGATCATTTTTACTAGCTGCAGAGCTATTCCTTAATTCTAGGTTGATAATCTGATTCCCATCGATATCATTCCTAGTATTTAGAGGTGGAGAAGTAGATATTTTACCTTGCCTTTCTTATGTTTGCATTTTTTCCTCTGCTAAGATCCTCAGACTAAGATTGTTATCCCTTGCAGTTCCTTGCGTTTGTTCTAGAGCTTGTTCTTGTTGAATCATCCATGTCCTCATGCTTCCTTCTCGAGTCTTAGCAATAAGAATATGTGTATCCCCTTTTACCGTTATACTCGCCTTCGAAGGTGGTTTCACCACGACAGATATCTTTTGAGTCGTTGCTAACTCTACCATTTCGGTCGTTCCAGTGTCCGCTTCACTAGGCTTATGGCTGCTAGAGTTAGGGGCAGTGTCAATGTTGTGAGGAAGATTGTTCGAATTAGTTATATTCCTATGGCTTATGTCCAGTGGTTGATCACCGTCCACCGGCGCCTGACGCACTATAAGTCAGGCGGTTTTACCATTAGCAAGCTATCGTTAGAGAGAGTTGGGAGAATGTTTTTTAGAGAGAGAAGCGGAGATTATGGTACTTATAACATTCTTGCTAAAGAAGTATAAGGGAGAGAGGGTTGAACAGTTTTTTTTTTGGGAAACAGGCCTATGCCAAGAGGACCCCATCCTCTTGGATGGCCAGGGGTTGAGCAACACCCCCAAGCTTTATTATAAATAAAAATAACAGTACATAAAAAGAAGGGGGGAAGGACCTAACCTCCGCCTAAGATGGTACATAAGCCATCCAACCTTCTATGATTAGCCAACTTATCCCCATTCTATACAAGATGCAATCCTAGGAACTATATGCCTAAGAGAGGACTCCTTTTATGCAAACTAACTAGGAAAGCTATAAACAAGGAAGACTCTCCCTTTACAAAAGATGAAAAAATACACCTACCCTAATGTTCAACATAGCTATGACTCTACCTGAAACATATCCACTTTGAACACTAGTAGGAATCCAAAGCAAATCAGGGCGGTTTCTTTATTCTTTTAATCTTCCTTCTTCTGAAATTAGCCATTCCAAGCTTATCCATTAAGAGAATAGCTTTCATATCATTAGTCAGCTGGTTGGCTTCCTTGTAAATCTTGGGAGTACTATTAAGATGTCCTTGTTTGGCAAGCTTATCTGCCACTTGATTTGCTTCTCGAAAGACATGCCTGCAAGTAAACAATGCAAACAAAGCTATAATAGAATGAATTTTAAATAATACCTGAGTCATCGTCCATGGAGATTGCATTTGTTTGTTGATCCACTTTGAGGCTAATTCGGAATCCAACTCAAGTTGGACTTCATGGAATCCTAACTACAGGCACCAATTCAGCCCAAACAGTGCAACTTCAAGCTCGGCTAAAGTTTTAGTGCCACTTCCCAAATGGTATGAAAATGCAAAGATCATATACCCCTCCTCATTTCTGCACACCCCTCCTGCTGCAATGCTGCCTGGATTGTCCGGACAACTTCCATCAGTATTGAGCTTCACAAGCCCTTTAAAAGAACGAAACCAGCAAACCTTGGTGATCTTTACATTATGTATGCTCTTCTCAGTCACATCCACCAAATTAGGCCAATTCATAGGCCAATGGATATAAGGAAAGCCAATAGTGAGAAGACTTCACAGGTCTTTAAGGATGACAAACTTGACTCTTTTGAAGTTAGATTTCTTGCCATCATACTTACATGCACACCTGTTTTTCCATAATTGCCAACAGACAGAAATAGGGACAGCCTGAAGGAGTAACTTATGAGCATCATTCTTTCATTTAGTAGCCCCCCATCTTAGGATCATACATCTTAAGTTAAGCACAGAGCAATCCACTCTCCAAGCAGTCCCAGTGAAGTTCCAACTTTCCTTTGCAAAATTTCCAGAGATAAAAATGTGGTCTATAGTGTCTCTGCCAGTATTATAGCAGCAAAAATAGTATGTAGGTTGCTGCCTAAAAACTATCAGCTTTTCATTTGTAAGGAGTTTTCCTCTTATAGCTCTCCACAGATGAAAAGAACATTTAAAGGGAACCAATTTGTGCCAGATAAGATTATCAATTTGTGACAGGTTTCTCTTCTCCCTTATAAGCTGCCAGGCAGAGGAACAAGAGAAACTACCATTACTATTCAAGGTCCAAATAGCCCTATCTGGCTTACCTGCAATATAAACAAACTTGTGAGCTAAAATACAAGGAATGATAATGTACAATTTTATCCACATCCCATTCCCCATTGCTTTGGTAGTCAGCTACTCTAGTATTAGTAAGCCTTGAAATGCCAACTGTATGATGAGCAAGAGGGACAACTCCTAACCAATTGTCCCACCAAAACAAATGCAGTCCCTGAGCAAATTTCCCACTATATATGAGGTTCTAGCTTAGGTCAGTTATAAAGCATTCTATTCCATATCCTGGATTGGCCAGTATCCTATTTTTTTAACAGTTGGATTAGCTCTTTGACAGTATTTTGCCATCATGAACTCCCCCCATAAGGATCTTTTAGTCCTGAAATTCCACCAATTCTTGCACTAAAGGGATGCAGCAACATCTGCGAGCTGTCTAGTTCTAATGCCCCTTTCCTGTTCAGGAAAACTGAGATTCTTCCAAGAGGCCCAATGGAATTTCCTTTTATCAAAATCAGCAATCAGGCCCTGCACCTGTTTAATAGTAGTACTAGGGGGTATAACAACAGAAAGAAGGTGTATAGGCATAGATTGTAACACATAGTTAATCAGGACAACCTTTCCACCATAGGATAACATTTTAGCCTTCTACCATTTGATTCTGGTAACAACATTTGAGATCAGCTTTGAGTAAAAAACAATCCTTTGTCTACCCAAGTAGATAGGACAACCAAGATAAGTCATTGGACTATTTTGCTGCCTAAAGCCAGTTAATCTCTTGATCCTGCTCACTGTTGACTCAAAGGAACAATCAGGAACCATGAAATGGCTCTTTTTCTTATTAATCATCTGCCCAAAGACCATTTCATAAGTACCTAAAGTTGACTTAATCATTTTTAAAGAGTTCCTCCTACCAGTAGTAAAGATGATGATGTCATCAGAAAATCTCAGATGGTTGATCTGTGGACCCATAGGAGCCATATAAAAACCTTGGTATATAGGTTGATAAATGAGATTGTTCAGCATTCTTGACAGAACTTCAGCCCCCATTATAAATAGAGCAGGGGAAAGAGGATCCCCTTGTTTCAATCCTCTTGAAGATTGAAAGAATCCATGCCTGGTACCATTAATAATAATAGAGTACTAGTTACAAGACATAATCCTCCAAATGAGATCAATAAAAGATTCTCCAAAACTAAACCTTCTGAGAACCAGACAAGTAAAAGCCCAAGACACTCTGTCATAAGCCTTTGTCATGTCCAATTTGATAACCACATTACTCCTTTTCATAGGCTTTTTACTATGATGAATGATCTCCTGAGCCAACATAACATTTTCAGAAATGCTTCTTCCTTTAACAAATCCAAACTGATTTGGGGAAATAATATTAGGAATAATAGGAGACAATCTTAAATAGAGAAGTTTGGAGATAATCTTATTGATAAAGTTACTCAAACTGACAGGTCTGAAATCAGAAACCTCAGAAGGGTTATTCACCTTGGGAAGAAGGACCAAGCAAGTGTGAGAGAAGTATCTGGGAATACCTTGACCACAAAAGAAAGCATGAATCACAGCTAACAAATCCTTCTTGATAATAGGCCAGCAACTTTGGTAGAACTTACCATTAAAACCATATGGGCCAGCAACAGAGTCAGGGCTTAAGGAAAACACAAACTTCTTCACTTCTCCTAGAGAAGGAAGACTTTGCAAATTATCATTTTGATCTTGTGAAATCAGCCTGGGAATATATTGGAGGGCATCCTCTGGGATATGTTTCTCAGAACCAGTAAACATCTTCTGGAAGTAAGTGGAAATAGACTTGGCCACTTGATCCTCCCCTTGAACCTAGTTACCTCTTCCATCATTGATTTTATGAATGTACAACCTTTTTCTTCTCCCTCTCATCAAAGCTTTGAAATAACTAGAATTAGCATCATCATCCTTTAGCCACTGTAATTGAGTTTTTTGTCTTAAAATGGACTGCTCAAGCTTCATATATTTTATATATTCAGCATTCAAAGCATACAGAGCAGCCCTATTATTGCCAGAATTACAATTGATAAGATCCTCCTCAGCCTGAGCTACCTTCAATTCAAAGTACTTTACTTTTGCAAAAATATCCCCAAAGACAGCTCTAGACCAGGTACTCAAAGTTGAGGCAAGTCTTTTGAGTTTAGTGTGAAAAATCCACATAGGATCCCCACTCACCTCCTTGTCCCAACACTTTGCCAAAGTATCTTTAAAGGAAGGGTGTTCAACCCAGCAGTTAAGGAATTTAAAATACTTGATTAGAGTAGTATTGGAGGTAACCATCTCCATACGCATTGGGCAGTGATCAGATCCTGTACTAGACAAATGCGTTATAGTAGTCTGAGGCATGAAGTTAAGCCAGTGATCATTAACCATGGCTCTATCCAATCTTTTCCAAATCATAGCCCCAATCCCCCTTTTGTTGAACCAAGTATATTTTTTACCATTAAAACCAAAATCCATAAGACCACAAGCCTCAGTGACAACAATAAACTCAAAGCTTTTACTCATATTGTAAGGAAGAGCCCCTAATATTTCCTCTGGGCAAGAAATAACATTGAAGTCCCCAATGATACACCAAGGAGAATCAGTGTTGGCCAACTTTAACATCCCATTCCAAAGGGGTCTTCTAAGCAAATCCTTACATTTAACATAGACAACATTATTGATAAAAGGCATTTGCCACATATTATGGGTAATTTTACAAGTGATGAATTGCTCATCATTATTTAAAACATCACAGTCCACTGCTTGATTCCAAAAGAGCCAAATCTTCCCATTTTGATTATGACTAGCATTATCCATACCAAGGCTCATTCTGAATTTATAGATTTGAGAATTGTCAGAGAAAGGCTCCAATAAGGCAATAAAATCAATGTAGTGCATAGCTTTAAGAGAATTGATTCTATCCACTACTCCTTGGGTATTTATACCCCTCACATTCCAAACAATAGTACTAATCATTTAAAACTCTTGGTACTATGAGATCTGGTGTTAGGCCTTCTAACATTCACAGGAGCTGAAGTAGTAGAGGTAACCTTTTTCTGCCTCTGATGTTGTTGGTTCTGACCTCTGGGAAAACGCCCTTGTTCTTGGGAGACTTGCATAATTTCATCCTCCTCTATATCATTATGAGGGCTGAAAGCTCTGATCAAATGCTCACTAATCTCATCTACTTCATTATCAGAATCTTCCATGGACAATTGATGTTTATCTACTTCATCCTCTGAATTTATAACTGCATACTCATCAACTTCAGCCACTTCGTTTTGGATGGTATTCAAAGTACACTGTTGATAATCCTTACCCACCTTAGTTTGTAATCCGTTACCCTTTGCTAATCTTTTGCCTTACATGATCATTTGTCAGAACACCTATCTTTCCATTTTATTCTAATCTATGCCCATCCTTCTGCCCCTGCTTATTAGGCTGAGAGGTAAGAGGCTCCTTATTTTTCTTTTTCTTAGCATCTCTCCTTTTCTTGCTAGGTTTGTTCTTCTTTATCTTGGTAACCTTTCTTCTAGAACTAGCATGGGACCCCATATCTACAGCCATACCTCCAGCTGGACTAAGCAATTGAGTATGATTGTTGGACTTTTCCTGCACATCATCATTATTATGAATCTCATCTGTATTCTCCTTGTGGTTTGAACCATTCTTGTGAACTTGATAAGGAGTTTCAATCAAGTTGTCTTTAGTTCCCCCCAGAGGTCCCCCATCCTGCATGTTAGGGTTCTCCTGACCTCCATCCAAGTCCCCACAACAATCCACAGATTCATACTGCATAGATATATAAAGAGGGGGATGAGAGGTTGTGCCTGACAAGAAGCAACAGGCACAACAATCTCATGGGGAGATAAGTCAATACCTGAGGAGGAAATGTTCTTGATGCTTTCAGAAGTTCCTGTACCATCAATTCCTTTGTTTTTGTCTTCTTTGTTGTTATATAGAGTTTCCTTGCTTTTATCTTTGGTACCATTTAAAAGATTTCCAGTAGGCAACATAACTCTTTTGTCCTCATGTTGAGTATTGTGTTGCTGCCCTGGAACTTGCTTTGTGGGTTTTTTATTCCTTTTCCTTTGGGTTTGCCACTCCTTAGGTTGTTGAGTCTCCTCTACTTTATTGGTAGTTATCTGAGCTTTCATGTCCATAGACAACATAGACATTTGGTTAGCTAAATCAGAATGAACTTCAGGGGTAGGAGAACTTACCTGTAGAACCTTTGATTGATCACAAAAAGGGCCTCACGGAAGGCTGCCCAAGGGTCATCTACAGGTTCACGGGCCGTGAACCTGTCCTTAAGACCACACTTGGTCTCGGCTTTGGCTTTAAATCTCAGAGGACTTTTTGGATCAAATCACGAGAGGTCTCATGGACTATGTAGCTGCACACAGACCGTGTATTGGTCCGTGGAGCATCACTTGGTCTAGCATCCAGCCTCGAGCCTTGACCAACTCTCTGGATCACTTCACGGGGCTCTTCATGGACCGTGAAGACTCACATGGACCGTGAAGTGGTCCGTGGAGTTCCACTTGGTCTAAGGCTTGGTCTAGCCTTCATGGAAGCTCACTAGAACAACTCACGGGACACATCACGGACCGTGAACCACCAAATGGTCCGTGGTCCCTCACTTAGATTCCATTCTTAATCGTTTTTCCAGCATACTTCCAAATACGGGCAGTCTCACTGCTAAGGCCAGAACTTCCACATGCGAACTCCAAATCAAGTGAAACTAGTTGCGTTGCGAATATAACTCAAAGAGCATCGAGTTTATATATAATAGCCCACACAGTTCATCACATACCAAGAGATATCTCTCTATAAAGTCCATGCTGCCTAACCGGCCTTACAACCTTTCACCAAAATAATTTCTTTGAATCCGGTCACTTACATACAGCCCATGACTACTAAGATTCAACCATGATAAGTTCAACACTAACCTTGACCAACCATTATAAAGTTTGAAAATTTTTGGGTTATTACAAAGGCCTTCACGAGACACTTCACCACAGCCCGTGTTGAGGACTACGAGACCCCCACACGGACTGTATAAGGCTTCATGACCTGTATGGGGTCTTCTAGTACATTGCCTTAGCCAAAAACTCAAAATGTATCCCTGCTCAAATGGCCTTTACAAAAAGGGCATAACTTTCCTGTCCAAACTCAGAATCAAGTGAAACAGGATGCATTAAAAAGTTAACTCAAAGTGCATCAATTCGATAGGTTATAGGCCACCCACTTCTTCCTGTGCAACGTGATATGAATGGTTAAGTTAATCCTTCCAATGGTTCTTAAGATAAACATAGCCAATGCAATTCTCTTGAACATGGGTACATAAAGGAGAGTCGTGGTGATGATTAACCATCCAAAATATGTTCAAAGTCAGTGTACCCACCATATAGACAATGTTTTCCAAAGTTCGGTTCCTTCCATCATCTCTCCCTTGGGAACATTCGTCCTCTAATGGGCTAGAACAAGGCTTGAAAACCTTGACTTAATCAAGAAACATACAATATGAAGATACATTCCAAGACTCATTATTTGAAAATCATAAAATCCTCAAAACTCATATAAAAACATCTTTTAAATCATTTTCGTGCACATGTAACTCAAGAGTTAAAGAATTAGGACCATATAGAATAGAAAGAACCTAGTACCTTAAGCTAGAGTAAATTAGAAGAGATAGAGATATTTAATCATCGTGTCTAACTCCACTTCCCATGTAGCACTCTCCACATGTTTATTTCTCCAAAGCACTGTAACCGAAGCACATCCTTGTTTCGAAGTCGCTTCTCTTGTATATCAAAACTTTCAATCTGTACTTCTTCATAAGTTAAGTCCTCCTCAATCTCAACACCATCCAAAGGTACAATTGAACTAGGATCACCAACCAACTTTCTCAACATAGACACATGGAACACCGAGTGGATAAAACTCATGTCCAAAGGTAAATCCAATCTATAAGCCACATTACCAATCCGCTCAACAATCTCATATGGGCAAACATATTGGGGACTTAACTTTCCCCTCTTTCAAAAATGAATTATACCCTTCATAGGTTAAACCTTCACATATACCCAATCACCAACACAAAATTCAAGGTTCCTCTTCCTATCATCTGAATAAGACTTTTGGAGTCTTTGAGTTATCTTCAACCTTTCCCTAATATACTTCACCTTTTCCATGGCCTCAATCACCAAATCTGGTCCTATCAAAGCCATCTCACCTAACTCAAACCATCCCACCGGGGATCTAGACCTTCTCCCATATAAAGAGTCAAAAAGTGCCATATCAATTCTAGCATAAAAACTATTGTTGTAGGAAAACTTGATAAGTGGTAGATGGTCATCCCAATTACCCTTGCATTCCAATACTCAATCCCTCAACATATCCTCCAAAGTTTAAATTGTCCTCTCGGCGTGCCCATTGGTTTGAGGATGAAAAGAGGTACTCAACTTTACCTTAGTACAAAGCCCTCTTTCAAACAATTTCCAAAAGTGAGAAGTAAATTGGGTGCCACGATCGGATATGATAGACATAGGCACACCATACAATCTAATCAACTCTCGAATATATAAACTTACATAATCCTCGGCATTGAAAATAGTCTTGACGGGTAGGAAATGAGTCCACTTAGTTATCCCATTGACAATAACCCAAATAGAATTAATTTTCTTTTGGGTACAGGACAAACTAACCACAAATTCCATATTCACATCTTCTTCCCACTTCCAAGTAGGAATCTCAATATCTTAAGCCAAACCAATGGGCCTTTGATGTTCTACTTTCACTTGCTGACAATTAGGGCACTCATATAGAAACTTTGATATGTCATTCTTTATACCATGCCACCAATACACTTTTTTTAAATTCTGATACATTTTGGTGGATCCCGTATGTATAGAATAATAACAATTATGTGGTTCACTCATGATCACCTCTCTAAGGCCATCAAATTGGGAACACATAATCAATCTTGATAAAAAAGTACACCATCTCCCCCTTGGGAGATAACCTCTATCCCCTTTTCAAAAACAAACTTCTTCAACTCAACCAAAGAGGGATCGAAATCTTGGTTTGCCTTGACATCAATGATAACAGAAGACTCAACCCCATTTTGAACCTGAATGCCACCATCATTAGAGTCAGCCAATCTAACACAAAACCTAGCAAAATGATGAACATATTTGACTAACTCTTTCTTCCCTTTATCAATATGTGCCACACTTCCATAGACAACCTACTGAGAGCATCGACCACAATATTACCCTTGCAAGGATGATATAAAACACTCATGTCATAATCTTTAAGAAACTCCAACCACCTTCTTTGAATCAAGTTAAGATATCTTTGGGTGAACACATATTGCAAACTTTTATTATCAATGAAGACATCAACATGAACCCCATATAAATAATATCTCCAAATCTTCAAAGAAAATACCACAGCTGCTAACTCAAGATCATGGGTCAGGTAATTTCGCTCATGTACTTTCAATTGCCTTGATGCATAAGATATAACCTTACCATGTTGCCATAGCATAAAACCCAGCCCAATCTGAGAAGCATCACAATACACTAGAAACCTATCTAAGCTATCTGGTAGAGTTAAAATAGGACCTGATGTGACTCGATCCACTAAAGTCTAAAAATTATTCTCACACTCATCCAACCATACAAACTTGGCCTTATTTTGAGTCTACATAGTCAAAAGAGTGTCAATAGCTAAAAATCCCTGAACAGAACTTCGATAATAACCAGCCAGTCCAAGAAAACTCTGAATATCAGAAGGATTCAACAATCTAGGCCAATTCTTCATGGCCTCAGTTTTCTTTGGGTCAACTTTAATACCATCACTGGATACCACATGACCAAGGAAAGATACTTCACCCAACAAGAACTCACATTTACTGAACTTGGTGAACAATTACTTCTCTCTCAAAGTTGAAAGAACCAAGCTCAAAAGATCCCTGTGCTCCTGCACACCTCATGAATAAATTTGAATATCACCAATGAAGACAACCACAAAACTATCAAGAAAAGGCTTGAACACTCGATTCATAAGATACATATACATAACTGAAGTATTAGTCAAACCAAATGACATCATCATGAATTCAAAATGCCCATACCTAGTTCAAAAAATGGTTTTGGGAATATCACACTCCCAAACCTTTATTTGATAGTAACCACAGCGGAGATCAATCTTAGATAAATGAGTAGCTCCTTGCAACTAGTTAACAAATCATCGATCCTTGGCAAAGGATATTTGTTCATGATGGTCACTTTTCTTAATTACCAGTAATTAATACATATCCGAAGTGATCCATCCTTCTTCTTCACAAATAGCATAAGGGCACCCCAAGGTTAAATACTTGGCCTAATAAAAACTTTCTCTAAAAGATCCACCAACTGGTCCTTCAACTCCTTCAATTCAGTTGGGGAAATACAATAAGGAGGAATGAAAATAGGTTGAGTATCCAGAAGGAGATCTATGCCAAAATCCACTTCCCTATTTGGAGGATTACCAGGCAAATCCTTGGGAAAAATATCAAAAAACTCATTGACCATCGAAACCTACTGAAGAGTAGGTGACTCACATTCTATATCTCTAACCCTCACAATATGATAGATGCATACCTTAGAAATTATTCTTTAGGCATTGAGATATGAAATGAACCGACCTTTAACAACAAAGTCACTACCCTCCCATTCCAGGATAGGCTCATTAAGAAACTAAAACTTAACCTCTTGGGTTGTATAACCAATAGAGGCATATAAATCATGCAACCAATCCATCCCAAGAATAATATAAAATTGAATATCTCAAACTCTACAAGATCAGCAAGAAGAACTTTATACAAGACTGAAACAAGATAACCCCGATAGATAGTTCAGGTGATAATAGATTCATCCACAGGAGTATAAAATGAGTATGGTTCCCTCAAAATTTTGGGACTCAAACCAAATTTAACAGCCAATAAAGGAGTCATAAAAGATAAATTTGCACCTGGATCAAGCAAAGCGTAAGCATCAAAATCAATTATTTTAAACATACCAGTCACCATATCTGGAGTCTCCTCCACTTCCTATCGAGCATGATCAACTTGACCTTGAAGATTCTTGGAAACCTTGGGACACTTATCAATCTTGTGGTCCAAGTCACCACACCTAAAACAACCACTAGCGTCCTTTCGGTATAAACCTGAGTGGTTCTTTCCACACTTGTTACACATAAAAAGAGTTGGTCCACCTCTGTTCTATGCCTTAGGAGGAGGCAATCTTCCATTGGAAACCCTTGCATTAGCACCTTGGTCCTACTAGAAGCGACCATATCCACCACCACCCTTAACGTTAGAGAACCCACCATCATAATGGGCCTCTTAGCATCCTACACCTTTCTTTCTTTGAGCTTCTTCTCTTAAATTTGTTCAGCATAATTCATGAGCGTGGAGATTTCCATATTACGAATAAGCATAGCCATATGACACTCTTTCACAACTAAATCATAAATCTCAGAAATAAACTTGTGCATCCTTGCACGGGTTTGAGAGCTTATTAAATTGAGGAAAATAGTTCCTCACAGTCATGCCACCTTGTTTGATATTGATAAACTCTGTCATCTAGGCCTCTCTAAGTTCAAAAGGGAACAAACTTTCCAGAAAAGCAAATTTAAACTCTTCCCAACCAACCTGAGGATCAAAAACCCTCTCCATCAACTACTGAGTATACCACACTTAAGCCACATCCTTCAATTGATAAGCAACTATCTTGAATTTCTCCTCAGAATTCAACCCCATAACAGTCAACACTTTTGTGAGTTCATCAACATATTCCTGTGCGTCCTCATCAACTTTTGAACCATAGAACTCCAGAGGATTCATCCGTGTAAAATCTCTCACTCTAGTAGCTAGAGTCTGAAATTGAGAAGGGGGATTGGCCTACCTTACTTGATTGGTCACTACTTGAGCAAGCGAGGATACAATAGTCCTAAACTCATCATAAGTGACTAGCTCCCCCATAGGCTATTGAGGGATTGGGCCCTTACCAACTGAGGCCTACCTAGGTAAAGGAGTTCTTCATGGAAGCATCTTCAAAAATAGTACCAATGACAGTATTAGTGTCAAGAAATCTAAATACACGGTCCATAGCACGACACAAGAAATAAACAAGTGAGACAATTCCTAAAACATCACAATAACCTCCCACTCATAGGTATGGTGCACTTCACACCCATGAATAGGACTCTACACGACATGGCATGTTGGACACTAAGGATCATTTATAAACCTATTGGTTTAATACCTAGCTCTTCATGACCCAAGAGTAGGGCCTAGAAGTGACACAGTGAATGGTAACTCAAAAGTCCCCAACCAAGCCTTATAGCATGTCTTGACCCGAGAGTAGGACCTAAATGTGACATGGTGAAAGAGAACCCGAGAGTCCTCGATCAAGCCATCTTAGCATCATCACACATATCATCGGATCAAAAGTGTGAAACATAATAAATAACACATAAGTCTAAGGGATTCTGAGGCTTTGAACTCAAGTTATGGGGATATTGCCTGGAATGGGATAAGAATGAATCTCATAGCACATAGCAATTATGTTCTAAGGGACGGGTAAGTATGACTCAAGCTATGGGGGCAAGAAGGGTTAGAGACTTTCCACATAAGCGCATTCCCATACAACAAATCATAATAGCATAAGTGGAAGCATAGTCGAAACATAAATAACCATAGCAAAACTTAGATAATCATAGCATCTCATATAAACATATAGTACAGCGTATAATAGAATCTGATAAGTATCCAACTATGCCTCTACAAGAATAAGACGGGGGCCTCAACATAGTCTGGACTCACCTTCAAATTACAAGATAGATAAAATGGAATAAAATATAAGATAGAGGAAGGTTGGTATTGTCCTTGGCGTATAGGGATCGCCACTAACAACAAGTCTGAGATCTCAACTAAGCATCCAACGGTGGATGAATATCATCTTCGATCCCTACATGGTTAGATCATGTAGACAAAGAGTATGGGTTAGCACATATAATGCTTTAAGTATGTGGGTATGTCGTGCACATGAACATGAACCTACCACAAATATAGATGATGAGGGCACGTATATGTATAGAAAGAATATATATAACCAAGGGGAAAATATCATAATAATATGCCATGAAGTGTCATGATGCATGAATGCAAACCTACGTATCATAGCGGGGATGTTACCTCAACCGATAACATAAGAGACCAAGCGAGCTACTACTTAGAATTGGACTACTTTCCAAGTAGATCCCAGGTCCTTAAAAATGGAGATACAAGTCAATCCCATCTAGGGAGATAACCCATGTTGGCATATGGTTTGAGAGAAAGGAGTGGGACTCTTGGGGATAGCCCGCTTATTACTCCAATCCTATAGATGCTAATAAATATACATATATGATCTTTCAAAATGGAGGTTCAATGCTTCAAATCCATACAATGCAAAGCTAGGCTAAAACCCAAATCGTATTTCAAATCTTTCCATAATTAGGCTAAAAAGCCAAACAAGAGTTCAAAATGTCAAGTCCAAGATCAATGCATAGGAGTAGCTCATTCTAACATACAAATATGGTGTAAACACCCAAAATGCTCATAGAGTCATATCAAGACAATATGTGATCACATTCTTGTCAATTCCCATGTCTTGCCAAAAATCAAGTCAAATCATATCAAGAGTTTCATCAAGTCAAACCTTTTATGTATGCATATATCATGAATGATGAGATGAATGCATAGGAAATAAAGATTCAATCTTATTCAACAATAGAATATGAAATTCAATTGAAACCCATGAGAAAATTTCAATTTAAATCATAATTTGAATTACCCATGCCTAAACAAGCTTTCAAGATATCAAGCATATTCAAATCTTCATAATTCCAAAGCAAAACATGATAATTGAATTTAAATTATCTTAAAATCAACATTAAAATACAGCCCACAACCCAATTGAATTAAATTACTCATAAATTAAAAGACCTAATTTTAAAGAGAGCAAAATTTCATCAAAAATTGAAGAAGAAGAGTTTTGGGTCTTCATGGTTAATTGAACCTTCATAAATCCAATGAAATTAAATAAATTAGGGATTAATTAACTTTAAAATCAATAATTAAATAAAGCTCATACATCAATTTAATCAAAACAACAATAGATTTAAAGACTCATTTGTAAAGTTAGCTTAATTTCATAAAAACTAAAGAAGAAGTGATTTGCGTCTTCATGGTTAATTGAACCTTCATAAATTCAATGAAATTCAACAAATTAGGGCTTAATTCACTTTAAATTAATAATTAAATATAGCCCAGACATAAATTTAATCAAAACAACAATAGATTTAAATACTCATTTGCAAAGTAAGCTTAATTTTATAAAAATTGAAGAAGAAGAGTTTTGGGTCTTCATGGTTGAAAGGAGAACCATGAATCAATCCCACATACCTTGATAACCAAGAATAATGAAGAAGAAATTGAATTGAGAAGAAGAATACCCTCCTTAAATCCCCAATTGAATCTTCAACCTCAAGACTAGTAGAAAGTATTTTTTAGGATTTGAATTTGAGAGTTTGAATAAGGAATGAGAGTGAGTGAATGATTAAAATATGATTTGGGGGCTTAGGATAGGTTTAAAGGTCATAAATGACCTTGTGAATCGGTCAAATTATAAAAAAATACCCCAATAAAATGCAGTTTTAATTCTTAGCCAGAGGCTCTCACGGATGGTCTCACGGGTCGTGAGCCTCATTGACCCAGCCTAGGCAGTCCTTACGAAAATGAGCATAACATTTTACTCTGAGCTCGAAATTGAGTGAAGTGGTTTTATTGTAAAGATAATTCAAAGAGTTTCAATTTGATATATAATGGGCCACCCAGTTCATTCTGTGCTAAGAGATATTACCAGTTAAAGTTGGCCCTTCCAACGGTCCAAATGAGATCCCTATGCAGGCAGTCCCACCAAAAATGTCATAACTTCTTCATCCGAACTCCAAATCAAGTGAAACCAAGTGAGTAGGAAATATAACTCAAAGAGATTTAATTGGAAAGGTGATGGCCCTCCCAATTCTTCTTGTTCTAAGAGTTATGACCATTTAAAATCAGTACTTTCAGAAGAAGACAAGAAAAACTCAACCAATGTGACTTTTTTAATACAGTCATTCATGGGAGATTTATGAAGGTCATCAACCAACCAAAATAAGTTCAAATCAGATCTCAAACAACATTATAAGGTTCTAAAAATTATGAGTATTACATTATCTCCCCCTTGGGAACATGCGTCCTTGAATGGGCTAGAACAAGTTTTGAAAGGCTAGATTTAAACAAGAAACATCTTAACAAGTAAATAAAATGCATAGACCATTTGTTGAAAATTTCAAGTCATTAAAACTCATGTGAAATCTTTATCAAGCCTTTCAAAACATCTTTAATTCATTTTCTTGTGAATGTATGCATGTCATGTCATGAGACTCAAGAATTGAAAGATTTAGGAACATTTGGAATAAGAAGAACCTAGCACCTTAGGCTTCAGTAGATAAGAAAGATGGATATATCGCTTCTTCATGTCTAACTCCGCTTTTCATGTAACGATCTCCATATGTTGATTTTTCCAAAGCACCGTTACCAAAGCCACATCCTTATTGCAAAGTCTCTTCACTTGCCTATCCAAGATTTCAACCGGCACCTCTTCATAAGTCAAATTTATTTTTTCCTCAATGCCAACGCCTTCAAAAGACACAATCGCACTAGGATCACCAATCAATTTTCCAAACATAGACACGTGGAACACCAGATGAACATCCAAAGGCAACTCCAATCTTGTCACGACCCAAGAGTAAGGCCTAGATGTGACATGGTGAAGAACAACCCGAGAGGCCTCGATCAAGCCATCATAGCATCATCACACACATCATCAGTTTGGAAGCGCGTACAATAAGAAAATAGAACGTAAGTCTAGGGGATTCCGGGGCTTTGGACTCATGCTATGAGGATGTTGCTGGGAATAGTATAAGCATGAATCACATAGCACATAGCATTTACATTCTAAGGGGCGGGTAAGTATGACTCAAGCTATGGGGGCAAGCAGGTTTAGGGACTTTCCACATAAAAATTCCCAAGCCAATCATATCATAATAGCATAAGCGAAAATGGAAGCATAACATAAGATACCACCACTTAACATAGATAGCCATATCATTATAAGTATCACATAGCATAACATTCAATAGAGTTGATATGTCCAATAATCCTCTACATAAGATAAGACGGGGCCTCAATATAATCTGGGCTCACCCTCAAGTCATAAAGTAAAGGAACATAAAGTAAAGACAAGGGTAGATGAAAGTGGGTGTTTCCCATGGAGTATATGGCTCACCACAAGCAATAACTTCAAGAGTCTTGATTATCCATCTAGCGGAGGATGAAAGTAACCTTTGGTCCCTACATGGTTAAAGCATGTAGACAAAGAGTATGGATTAGCACATAATGATGCACTAAGTATGTGGGCATGTAATGCATATGGAGATGAGCCTACAACCAACTATATGGCAAGGGCATACATAGAAGGAGAATTTAGAAAAAGATAGTATATCAAGATGCCATGAAATTCATGATGCATGAAATGCCGTAATGCTTATAGTATAGGGGATGTGACCATAACCGACATCCAAACTCATATGAGCTACAATATGAACTTGCTCGATGAGGCCTCCTATCGGATGAGAGAAGATTACTTGCCAAAGGTAATCTACACCATACCTTACGACGCGGTCATTTCGGTGTGATGGCCACCTTCCTTACGACCCGGTCATTTTGAAAGGATTTACATTACATATCATATCATATCATAGCAAACCTTACGGGCCTCCCATTTTGGTTGCTTAACCTATGTTGGCACATAGTTGAGGGAAAGAAGTAGGACCCTTGGGTATAGACCACTTACTACTCCAATCCAACTCGGTGCTAAGTCGTCATCCCATAAGAATACGTATACATATACATGCCTTTAAAATGGAATAGAAAAACTTGACATCATAACCATGCATAATTAGGCTTAAGGCCAAATCACTTGTTTTACTTTCATGCATATATGACTAAATAGTCAAACATCTTTCATAATCATACTTCATTGGACTAAATAGTCAAATACACTTTCATGTCAAACTTCATGCATAAGAGTAGCTTCATACTTGTCATATATTGGTGTAAACACCCATGGTTGCTCAAAGAGCCATATCATAGACATTATGTGATCACATTCTTGTCATAACCCATACTTGTTCAAAATCATAGTCATAAACATATTTAGAACTTAGTCCACATCATAGCCTTCTTGAAAATCCATGTTTATGCATGCAAATGCCATGATTGATAATGAGAATAATATGGGTAACTAGAATTCATAATTTAAATCCAAAACAAGAAGAATCCATAAGAAATTCAAAGTTAAATCAACAATTAAACATCAAATTAACACTACCCGTGCACAAATCGAATAGTAAGGGGACATGCATACATGTACCATCTTGAATCAAAGTAATTCATCAATTAGGGACTTAATTCATCTTAAAATCACTAAATAAGAACAACCCACACTTCAATTTCACTAAATCATTCTTAATTCAAAATACCCATTTCAAGAAAAATCATAATTTATCAAAAATTGAGAAAACGATTTTCGGGTCTTCATGGTTGAAAAATAAACTATGAATCAAACCCACATATCTTGAATTTAACAAAAAGATTGAGAAGATTCTGATGTAGACTTGAATTTTCCACAATTTCAAGCTTGGTCTTCAATGGTGGATGAGAGACAATTAATAGAATTTGGGAGATGAATTGAGGGCTTGAATGAATTAAAATGTATTAGGGTTCAATTTAGGGGTTTTAGGAGACTTTAGAGAGGCTAAAATGGTCCTAGAGATAATTAAAATTAGCAACTAACAGTTAATGAAATTGACCAGATAACTGGAACAGCTGCTGACGAAAGCATCCATATGGTTCGTGTAGTGGCTCACGGACCATGAGTCTTACCATGTGGCTTGACTTGGTTCACTTCTTGGCTTGGAATCTTGGAAGACTTTTTCTATCACCCCACGATAGGACACACGGTCTGTAAAGCTGCACACGGACCGTTCACTGATCCGTGGAGCCTCACTTAGTCTGGAGTCCTAGCACTGGGGTCTGGGAAGTCTATGGACCACTCCACCAAGGCCTTCACGTACTGTGAGGCATCATATGAACCGTGAAGTGTTCCGTGGAGCCTTACTTAGTTCCGGCCTTAGTCCATCACCTGGACTCATTTTTTGGATCAACCCACGGACACCCATCACAGGTCATGAGCCTTCCCACGGCTCATAGCCCCTCCCGTATGGCCCTGCCTTAGCCAACTTTGGCCCTTCCTTTCAAGAACACTTAGTCCATGGGTAGTCACACCGAAATGGCCATAACTTCCACATACGAACTCTGATTTGAGTGAAACAAATTGTGTTGCAAAGATAACTTGAAGAGCTTTGTTTTGTTAGGTCATAGTTCACACAGTTCATCTCATACCAAGATACGTAGCCATTCAAAGTCAGTCCTCCTACACCAGTTTCATACAAAACTTTCCTGACACGATTCCCTTGAATACGACCACTTAAATAGAACCAATGATCATGACTACACAGCCATAACAAGTTCAAAATGGACCTTGATCCACTAGTATGAAGTTTAAAAATTTTCGAGTCATTACATCATCACCCCCTTGGGAACATTCGTCCTCGAATGAGCTACACCACGACTTAAGACAATTAATCAAACAAAAAACATTTTCATCATAACTTATAATGGAACATGCATCATTTTCAAAGCCCTAAAAATTCATGTCAAAATATCATTCAAATCATTTTCGTGCTCATGTATGCATTGCAATGTCATGAAACTCAAAAATTTGAAAAATTAGGACCATTAGAAAGGATAGAACCTAGTACCTTAGGCTTGAGTATATTGGAAACGATAGGGGTATCGCTCCATCATGTCCGCCTCCGCTTCCCATGTAGCACTCTCTACATGTTGGTTCCTCCAAAGAACCTTAACTGAAGCCACCTCTTTGTTGTGAAGCCACTTCACTTGCCTATCCAAAATTTCAACTGGTACCTCTTTATAAGTCAAATTCTCCTCAACTGTCACATCCTTCAAAGGTGTAATTATCGTAGGGTCACCAACCAATTTCCTCAACATCAAAACATAGAACGCCGAGTGAATAGAGCTCATCTCCGGAGGCAAATCCAACCTATAAGCCATATAGCCAACCCGCTCAACAACCTTATATGGCCTAACATATCGAGGGTTCAGCTTGCCTTTTTTACCAAAGCGCATGACACCTTTCATAGGAGATACCTTCACATAAACCCAATCACCTACATGGAATTCGATATCTCTCTTCCTAACATCTGAATAGGACTTTTGGCGACTTTGAGTCGACCTCAATCTCTCCCTAATCATCTTCACCTTTTCTATGGCCTCAACTACCAAGTCCAGACCTATCAATGCTACCTTACCAATCTCAAACCAACCTACCGGGGATCTACACTTTCTACCATACAAAGCTTCGAATGAAGCCATACTAATGCTAGCATTGAAACTATTATTATAGGCAGACTCAATAAGAAGTAGATGATCATCCCGATTCTCCTTGAACTCTAACAAACAAGCCCTTAACATATCCTCCAAGGTTTGAATTGTCCTCTCAGCTTGTCCATCTGTTTGGGGATGAAAAGTTATGCTTAATTTGATCTTTCTACCAAGTCCCTTTTGAAATGACTTTCAAAAGTGAGAAGTAAATTTAGTACCATGATCAGATATAATGGACCTTGATACTCCATGCAACCTCACTAATTCTCGAATGTATAATTTAGCATAATCCTTGGCATTATAAGTAGTCTTGACCGGTAAGAAGTGAGCCGACTTAGTCATTTGGTTAATAACAACCCATATTGAGTCAAATTGTTTACGAGTACGGGGTAACCCAACCACGAAATCTATATTCACATCTTCCCACTTCTAAGTAGGAATCTCGATATCTTGGGCTAGGCCATCGGACCTTTGGTGTTCAACTTTCACTTGTTGGCAATTTAGACATTCCGACACAAATTTGGCTATGTCTTTCTTCATGCCATGCCAATAATACAACTCCCTCAAATCTCAATGCATCTTAGTGGATCTCGTATGAATAGAATATTGGGAATTATGAGCTTCACTCATGATAATCTCTTTTAGGCCATCAACATACAGAACACACAATCAGTTTTGGTACTGTAGTACATCATATCTCCCTTAGTAGAAAACCTCAATCTTTCCTTGAGCAACCAATTTCTTTAACTCTACCAAGGAAGGATCTAAGTCTTGCTTTGCCTTAACATCCATCACCATCGAAGACTCGGATTTGCCTTGAACAAAAATACCACCATTTTTAGGTCGGTCAACCTAACACCTAACCTAGCTAACTGGTGCACATCCTTCAAAATCTCCTTCTTCTTCTCATCCATATGCGACACACTTCCCATAGATAGCCTACTAAGGGCATCCGCCACATCATTCGCCTTGCCGGGATAGTAAAGGACACTCATGTCATAATTCTTGAGAAGTTCCAACAATCTCCTTTGACTCAAATTAAGATCCCTTTGGGTGAACACATATTACAAACTCTTGTGATCGGTGAAAACATCCACGTTAATCCCATATAGATAACGTCTCCAAATCTTTAGAGCAAACACCACAGCCACCAATTCAAGATTATGGGTCGAATAATTTTTCTCATGCACCTTCAATTTCCTTGACGCATAAGCTATCACCTTTCCATGTTGCATAAGCACACAACCCAACCCAATTTGTGAAGCATCATAATACACCACAAACCCATCTAACCCATTGGACAAGGTCAAAATAGGAGTCGACGGGAGTTGATCCTTCAAGTTTTGGAAGATCTTCTCACACTCACTCGATCACACAAACTTAGCCTTCTTCTGAGTCAATTTGGTCAATGGAGATGCAATGGAAGTAAATCCTTTATAACGACCCAAAAATTTTCAAAACTTATTATGGTTGATCTTGTATGATGTTATACTGGTCATGGTTGAAATTTGGTAGCCGAGGGTTGAGTTTAAGTGGACGAATTCAAAACGGACCTTTTGGTGGCCTAGAGAGGTTGTTTAGGTAGTGTACTTTGAGGAATCATAACTTTTGGTATGGGATGAACTGTGTGGGCTACTATGTATCAAATTACATCTTTTTGATTTATCATCGCAATGCAACTGGTTTCACTCAATTCGGAGTTTTTACGAGGAAGGTATGGCCAAAACAATGAGACTGCCCGTAATTCGGAGGACGCTAGAAATAGGCTCTGGAAATGGTCCAAGGACAGGACCACGGTCTGTGTGAGGGTCCATGTGGTGATCCAGTGGGATCAAGGTGGTTAGGGACCAACCCCTAGACAAATTTAAGTCTCACGGACCACCCCACGGTCAGTGGGACTCCAAACAGTCCGTGTGGGGGATCCGTGAAGTGGGGCAGTGTATGGCCAAGGCTGTGGGGCTGGTATCTGGGCCAAGTAAGGCTCTACAGACAATTACATGGTCTGTGTGAAGACACACAGCCTAGGACACCCTTTTGTGAAGTGATCCAGAAAGTCCCCGTGAGTTCAAGCCGAAGACGAGATCAAGGCATGTTACACGGACAGGTACACGGTTCATGTACCACTGGACAGACACCTGAAGACAACCATGTAATACTGTGTTACAGTTAATTTTCCATTTCATTAATGGTTAATTTGTAATTTAATTAATTCCTATGCCCCTTTTAGGCTTTCTAAGGTCCCCTAAACTCCCTAAACCTAACCCTAAACCCTTTTCATCCATTCTAATCCTCTTCATTACACTTTGAAATTTACTAAATTTTCTTGACCTCCATTGAATAAAGCTTGAAGAAATTTGGGGAAGATCATCCTTGTTGTGAAATTCTTCAATTTCTTTGGTCAATTATAAGGTATTTGGGTTTGATTCATGGATGCACTTTCATCCATGAAGACCCAAGAACCCTCCTCTTTAAATTTGATTTTTTTAAGTTTTAATTAAGGTTGGCTTCTCTAAATTTTGAAGTATTTAATTGAATGGGATTATATGTTGTAGAAATTAGGTGATTTAAAGTTGGTTTGAGTTTGAATTTCATGAAGGTTTAAAGGTTTGATGATGATCAAATTATGCATGTCCTTGTACTTTGATTTATGCATGGGTACTACTCAACTGATGTTTTAAAGGTGGATTTGACCTGAATTTCTTATGAATTACTCTTGATTTGAATGTAAAGTTTGAATTCCATCACCCATGCTATTCATAATTGTCCTCATGGCATTGTATGCATGATTCATGGTTTTATGATAAAAGTTTTGATGTGGGCTAAGTCCCAAACATGTTTATTACTATGATTTTGAACAAGTATGGGTTTGACTAAGTTGTGATCACACTAAGTCTATGATATGGCTCTTTGAGCAACATGGGTGTTTACACCAATATGATTTGACAAGTATGATATGTATGGAGCTACTCTTATGCATAAAGTATGACATGAAAGTTGGTTTGGCTTTTTAGCCCATGATGCATGACTATGAACTATGTTTGACTCTTGTTAAGTATGCATAAGAGTATTTGAAAGTATGTTTGGCTCTGAAGCCCAAGTATGCATGATTGGAAGTTCAAGTGTCAAGTTTCATTTTAAAAGAATGTATATGTATATGTATTCTTATGGGATGTGGACTTAGTACCGAGGGATTGGAGTCGGGGTGGGCTATCTTCACATGATTCATACTCTTTTTTGTCAAACTATATGCCTCCATAGGTATGTTTTGATATGATATGCTATGTTATGTAAATCCTTCCGAAATGGGAGACTCGTAAGGAAGGTGGCCATCACACCAAAATGGGAGACTCATAAGGTGTGGTGAGATTACCCTTGGAAAGTAATCTTCCCCGATCCAATGGGGGAGCTTTCACTGGGCATGTTCATGTTGTAGCTCACATGGATTTGGATGTCGGTTATGGTTCCATCCCCTCTATATTGAGCATTATGGCATTTCATACATCATGACTTCATGGCATATTGATATATTGTTCTTTCTTATATTCACTTCTATATATGTGCCCTTGCCATGTAGGTTGTTATAGGTTCATGTGCATATGCATTTGCATGCCCGCATACTTAGTACTTAATTGTGCTAACCCATACTCTTGTATGCATGTTCTAACCATGTAGGTGTCGGGGATGACCTCTATCTACCTTTGCTTGAGGAGTGATCATTTTTGAAGACTTGTGTTTGTTGTGAGCCCTTTTGTTCAAGGGCAATATCCACCTTTTAGATACCTAGTTTTTTATGTTATTTACTTTACTTATGTATTGAGGGTGAGCCTAAAACTATGTCGAGGCCCCACTTTATCTATGTAGAGGCTTGTTAGACAAACTAAACTCTCGTACGTTGGCTTGTAATTATTGACTATTATTATTATGAAATGTTATGCTTATGAGCCTTGATTATAGAATGGTATTGAATATGCTATGACTTGATGTTGGGTATTGTATTTGACTATGTACTTATGTGGAAAGTCCCATAATCCTTGTGCGCCCCCATAGCTTGAGTCCAAAGCCCCTATTCCCTTAGACCTTGTGTGTTATGTGTTTAGCTTCTGTGCTTTCGAACTAATGATATGTGTGATGATGCTATGATGGCTTGATTGAGGACTTTTGGGTTCTCCTTCGCCATGTCACATCTACGCCCCTATCCCGATCGTGACAAAGATGGTATCAGATCTCTAGGTTTGTGATGATCCCCGGAGTCTAACATGTCGCGTTACTTAGAGTCTCATTCATGGATGTGATGTGTACAATACCTATGAGTGAGAGGCTATGACGATGTTCTAGGAACTTATCACTTCATTGTCTATTGTATCGCATCGTGTACCCTTATGAGTTTCTCTAAACTCTTGATATTTTGTTGCTCTTTCAGAAAATGCCTCCCAGAAGAGCTCCCCTTCCCCGTCAGGCTCTCGAAGTTAAGGAACAAGCTCCTCGGGCACCAGTAGAGGAATAGGTGTCCCATGCTGAGTTCAAAAATATAGTCTCTATGTTGGCCCAAGTTGTGGCCGACCAAGTCTGGCATGTCGACCCGGTCAATGGTTCTACTCCGGCCTCAAGGGTGAAGAACTTCATCTGTATGAACCCTCTAGAATTTTATGGCTCTAAGGTTGATAAGGATGCTCAAGAGTTCATTGATGAACTCACCAAGGTGTTGACAATTATGGGTGTGAGTTCGGAGGAGAAAGCGGAGTTAGCGGCTTACCAACTCAAGGATTTGGCATAAGTGTGGTACAACCAATGGCTTATTGAGAGGGTGATAGATTTTAAGGTTGGATGGGAGGAATTCAAAGTGGCCTTTCTTGATCGGTTCTTTCCTCTTGAGCTTAGGGAAGCCAAACTTACCGAGTTTATCAATCTACGGTAAGGTGGAATGACCGTGAGGGACTATACCCTCAAGTTTACTGAAATCTCCAAGTATGCTCCAATGCTTGTCTCCGATCCCCGTGAAAGAATGCACAAGTTCATTTTGGGTATTTTGGACTTGGTGGTGAAGGAATGTAGGACCGCTATGCTCATCCATGATATGGATATCTCTCGACTCATGACTTATGCCGAGCAAATTGATGGGGAAAAACTTAAGGAGAGAAGAATGCATGAGGCTAAGAGGGCCCGGTTTGATGGTGGATTCTCTAATTCTAAAAGTGGTGGTGGTGGTGTTGGCCGATTCTATCAAGGCCAAGGTTCAAATGTGAGAGTTTCAAATCCGAGAGTGCCTCCTCCTAAGGCACAAGTTGGGGGTGGTCCCCGATTTCCTAATTATGGTCATTGCAGAAAACATCATATGGGTGACTGTAGGAAGGTTTCGGGTGCTTGCTATGGGTGTAGTAGTTTGGACCACAAGGTGTTTGATTGTCCAAGGGGTGCCAAGTAGTATCAAGTGGCTTCCGGTAGTCAAGGGCCGCCAAAGGCTCCGGTTGGTGGTGCTCCAAGGAACAACCGATTCTATGCTCTCCATGCCCGACAAGAGGTGGAGGAAGCTCCAGATGTCGTGAAGGGTATGTTGAAAATCTTTAACTTTGATGCTTATGCTTTACTTGATCTGGGTGCAAATTTATCTTTTGTGACTCCCTTGTTGGCTATTAAATTTGATGTGAATTCTGAAACCTTGAGGGAATCTTATTCGGTGTATTGTAACATCCCAAATTGTTTTAAAACATCTTATGGTTGGTCTTGTATTATTTTATACTGGTCATGGTTGAGTTTTGGTAGCCATGGGTTGAGCTTAAATGGACGAATGCAAAATAGATCATTTGGTGGTCTAGAAAGGTTGTTTGAGCAATATATTTTAAAGAATCATAACTTTTGATCCAGGTTGAACCGTGTGGGCTACTACATATCAAATTGAATCTCTTTGCCTTATCTTCGCAACGCAACTCGTTTCACTCAATTTGGAGTTCGTATGAAGAATTTATGGCAAAAATAGTGAGACTGCCTGCAAATCAAAAGACATTGGGAATAGGCACTGGAAATGGCCCAAGGATAGGCCCACGGACCGTGTGAGGGTCCACGGTCCATGTGGGGGTCCGTGTCATGTTCCAGTGAGTTCAGGGTGGTCAGTACCCACCCCATAAACCAAGTGAAGTCTCACAGACCATGGAGTGGTCTGTGAGACCTCAAAGGGTCCGTGTGGATGGTCCATCAAGTGGGGCAGAGAGTTGTCCGTGGGTTGAGCTTAAATGGACGAATGCAAAATAGATCATTTGATGGTCTAGAAAGGTTGTTTGAGAAATATATTTTAAAGAATCATAACTTTTGATGCAGGTTGAACCGTGTGGGCTACTACATATCAAATTGAATCTCTTTGCCTCATCTTCGCAACGCAACTAGTTTCACTCAATTTGGAGTTCGTATGAAGAATTTATGGAAAAAATAGTGAGACTGCCCGCAAATCAAAAGACATTGGGAATAGGCACTGGAAATGGCCCAAGGATAGGACCACGGACCGTGTGAGGGTCCAAGGTCCATGTGGGGGTCCATGTCATGTTCCAGGGAGTTCAGGGTGGTCAGTACCCACCCCATAAACCAAGTGAATTCTCACGGACCATGGAGTGGTCTGTGGGACCTCAAAGGGTCCGTGTGGATGGTCCATCAAGTGGGGCAGAGAGCTGTCCGTGGTGTAGGGTTGATTTCTGAGCCAAGTGTGGCTCCAAGGACCAGTACACGGTCCATGTGAAGCCACACGGCCTATGACACCCCTTCGTGAAGTGATCCAGAAAGTCCCCCGAGAGTTGGCATTAAATCTTGGCCAAGTAATGCCACACGGACAGTTGTACGGCCAGTGTACCGGTAGACAGTCACTATAGCTCAACCGTGTAGCACTGTGTTTCAGTTAATATTCCATTTCATTGATGGTATTTTCATAATTTAATTAATCCCTAGGCCCCTTTTAGGCATCCTAAGGTCCCCTAAACCCCCCTAACCTACCCCTAACCCCTTTTCATCCATTCTAAGGCTCCTCATTACTCTTTGAAAAATCCTAAATCCTCTTGACCTCCATTGTT
>JBCEWC010003532.1:0-29951 GCA_038996855.1 Solanum aculeatissimum
CCCCCCCCCCCCCCCCCCCCCCCTCCCCCCCCCCCCCCCCCCTCCTATTAGGCGGTAAAGGTACGAATGGGGTAAACAAATAAAATTTTCAAAATTTGAAATATTTTTCAAAATTCTTTTTATGGGGGCAGGGGGTGAGCGATTGGGGGAAGGGGGCAGCGGGTGGGATAAAAAAATGAAAATTTTAAATTTTAAATTTTAAATTTTTTAAAATAAACTTTTTAAATTTTTTGGGTGAAGGCGGCAGGTGGGGGAGGGGGAGAAAGTTGGGTGGGTCGGCATAGGGATGGGGCAAAAATAAAATTCAAGATATGAAATATTTTTCAAAAATAACCATTTAATCTTATTTTAATTTTAAAAATTTAATTTTTCGGGGGAGGGAGGTCGTGGTATGGATGGGACAAAAAATATTTTAATTTGAGGAATGGCAGAAAATTAGCTTCCATTCTTACAAATTTGTTGTTCATATACTCTTCCCTTATGATCCTGAACCTTAATCACCTTGGGTAGGGTCTTTGTGACATCCACTTCTACCAGTATTGTAGCAAAAGATATTCTACTTGTGTGTGTAGTGCATTTATCCGCATATAGAGGTTGGCCTAGACTACTACCGATTTTGTCAAGTACCACAAAGTTGTGGCAGTTGAAAGGGATATTAGGAAGCTTAATCCATAGAGAAATTGTAATGAGAATTTCCTCCTTGAAATTGAACTCCAGGACCCATAGTTTCATGATAACAACCCTCCTCAGCAAGTAATGGGGACCTGAACATAATACCATATCTCGTTCCTCTTCATTGGCAAATCTTATGAAAAAGTAGCCATCAACATGATACAGGACCACAGGTTTGACTAAGAACACGCCTTGAGTAGCAATAAACCTTTCCATTGCTCCTATTGATGGTGTTGCACCTACCACTTACATTACTATTGAAGGCTTCCATTTCGCATCATCCTCAGTTGTATCCTCTAGTAGGATTTCTAGCACTTTCTCCCCTTCTACATTATTGGTGCAATATAGGTTAGGTTCATACCTCTAAATACCATTTGATTTGTTGCAAATAAGTTTGCCCAAGGTTTCTCAGGTGTTATTTGTGGTAGGCTTGGCTTCCACTGTGTATTTCCTATAGATCTATCTGCATTTGTTGTTCCATCAATACCAGGTGGAATTTGTTGAGTGCTTTCTCCCTTTCCATTAGGTTTCGGTAGTTCTGGTCATTCTTCACTCGTAGTTGTCTTCCCCTTCTTCATCTTTGAGGTCATTTCTGGAATAGCCGTTGTCCCATCCAATGTAATCCACATTTGCTTAGATCTCTGATTACTTCACTATATTGTACCATTGTATGAGCTAGTTCCAATTCTTTGCAGTATTTCCTCTTTGTGCTGCTTTGGTGTTGCTTTGTGTGGTCATCCTCTTTCCATTTCTTGCAAGGTGCAAGTTAGTGCACACTAACATCCTATTTATATTTCATTCTTAATCTTTATTTCATGTGATTCCATGTATTTATCATATTATCGATTTTTTTATTTATTTATTTTTTAAGCATAATTTTGTTGGTATTTTGATTTTTAAATTAAGGAATTCATTATTAAATAAAATTATAGACTTACATTTTTGTTTTCTTTTAAATCATATTTGTGTACAGTATGTTGAAATTTGACATAAGAGTATTATGTTATATTTTTTATTTTGAATTTAGAACTTATGCTATATTTTCAATTTCATTTGTTTTAGGAGTATTGACTTGATATTTTACGTTGTAAGCTCTCTTTTTCGTTAGACTAGATAGATTATCTTTTTGTCTAATGTTTTAAAATTTTTATGACGTTATATTTATAATATTAATTTTTTTGTCAAACATGCATTTCATGATGTTCTTAGAAATTTTGTACTTTTAGATTTGATGATTAATTTAATTAAAAATATTGATTTGAAAAATATAAATCAAATATTTTTTATAATATCAATTAAAAACATATATTTATTAATTTAAAATATTCTCAAAAAGCAATATATACCTCAAATATTTAATTTAATATTTTTATAATGTCCCTTATTTGTCTAATATAATTTTTTTATTTTAGATAATTAATTTTTATTTTTAAAAATTTAATATAACTCTGTAACTATACTAGTACAATCAAACAAGATACTTATTGTGTGGCAAACAAACAGATGAGTATAATTATTAGAGTGGGTAGTTACTAAGCAAATGAGAGAAAATGCATAGGGCAAACAAAAATGGTCTTTAGATGATAATGTGGTTATGTCCAAAGATGATAATGTGCATTGAGAGATGAGATCATTCTTCTTTCTATTCTAATGGCTTATTTATTTTATTTTAAACTATTTCTCAACTATATATTGTTCTTGGTTCAGCATTTTTTTTTCATGTGTTTACCACTCATATTCACTCACTCTTTTAGATTTTTAATTTTGTTGGTTAACTAAGGTTATGTTGTAGCATTTTTTGAATTTTTAAGAATTGTTGAGTCATTTTAATGATAAGTTTGATGAATTAATATGTTGAATGGATTCACATTTATTAATAGTGGCCATAATGTTGGCGATGCAATAAGATCTTTCGTGAAGGGTACATTAATAAGAAACATTTTCATTTCATTGAAGACGTTCAAGCTACTAGTTATTTTATAACTTCTAAAATTCTTTTTTGAATAAGCTTAATTTTATTTGTTACAAGAGATTCAATTAATACTTGGACATATTATTTAATCACCTTTTTGTTACATCATAATTTCATAATAAAGATACTTCAGCAATTGTTGTATGCTATTGAAGCACCAAAAATAGAGCACTAACATGCTATGAGATTCGAACAAGTTAATTTTTCTCTCATCAAATTTTATTTTTTTGACTAAAAAGTAATTTACTTTTTTATAGTTTAGTTTCATAACAAATAAATGGATAAATATCAAATGTTGAAATACTTAATGCTAATCAAAATTGTTTTTCTTTTAATTTTTGTGCATAATTTGCTCACACAAATAATGTTACACATAAATGGTTATTTGATTCCAAAAACAAAAATGTATAAGCAACGTTGAGCACTTTCAAAAAAATTGAAATAATATAATAATCAAATGAAAAGGAGAGAATTATATCTCTATTAATAGTAATGTCAATAAGAATTGCCATCAATAATTAATTTGTTGACTGCAGGAACAAATAACAAAACTTAAAATAAGGTGAAGAACAAAAAAAAAAAGAAAAAGAAAAAAGTGCAGATGGAAAGAACAAAATCATATATACTCAACTCGACAATCAATTCAACTCAAGAGACTCAACGCAACTCAATAAGGAATTTAATCAGAATGTCATAAGTCTAAAGTAAAAGTATAATTTAGATAGAGACCAATCATATCCAATCCAATCAGAGTACTATATATCCTATTGGGAGTTTCACTTATCCTACAACAATTACTTATGAGCAACAATAATTTTATTGATGTTTCCATAACCGTTTAATATTTTGCCAAGGTAAAGAATGAATTGACTGATCATGGATCCAATCAATCAAATCCTCTATTATTTCAGGGAGTTATCAAGAGGAAACATCTAACTTAGCAGTTTCAATTATCTCCTATGTTTAGTGATATAGTTATTGAGTTCGAGTTGGACTTACTCTTTATAATGATCTCAAAGGACATTTCAGGTATTTTTGATAAAATTATCATTTTACCCTTCTCGAAAGTTACCTTGAATCATTTTTGGTTGAGTCTAAAAGTCAAATTTTAAAAATCTTATAAGAAATTAGAGTTTTGTTAAAGAAAGAGTTTTAAAGGCTTAAAGTTGAAAATTTTGAGTTTTGTGATCATTTTGAGTTTCGAGTATCAAAATTTAATTTTATTGATTTCATCAGCTCTGAAGTATAGAATATGGTCTAGGAGAACTTGTAGAACTGAATTCGAAGTTAAAACAAAGATTTTGGACCTAAAAATTTATTTTCAGTTGATTTTTGGTTCGTAGTTTGACTTTGGTCAAGATTCAAAGTTCGGAAGCTCGAATCAAAATTCCATCAGTTTCAATGGTTTCGTGTGGTGAAACTAACGCTAGAAATTCCTTTGTTGTAATTTTTAGAGTTCCTGAGATTATTTTGCGTATTTGAGTCTTAAACTAGTTTAAATGATCTTTCTCAAGTTTCGAGCCAAAGAGGTCTCGAATTCAAGTTTTGACAGTTGCATTGAGTCCAGAACATCATTTCTAATAGGGTTCTATATTTGATTTGTGTTTATGGGGTTGCGAATGAATCTCGAGGATCCTTTTCGTAATTATCCTGGGTTACGTTTTGCTAGTTTAATATGGTAACTGGTGCAATCGAGCTACGACTCCACGTTCACGGGGTCCCACCCCTGTTTGTGGAGTGTAGTGCTCCCTTGACCTCTGCGTTCGTGGTACTAGGGCCCCCATTTGCAGAGTACCAGTTGCTCCTACTCCGCGTTCGCAGTGAACAGTTTGCATTCTTGGAGCATTAAATACTCCTGAACAGTGTGATATTTTAAAATATCGAGTTTAATTAATTTTTTACCATTTTCAACATTTCAAGCTTCGTTTTCAAAAGATTCTTCAAGGCAAATCTATTGGGTAACTATTTTCTAACCTATTTCTTTAATTTTCATTGATTAAATTGTGTTTTTAACTTAGAAATTGGGGTTCTTTAATTGGAGAATTTGAGAATTTTTTGGACTTTGACTTCTGAAAAAATATTTTCATGTATTAATTTTCATATTCTGGTTACTTTTTCTAGCACGAGATTTTCGACCATTTTAATTTTTTGTCCAAATTGATTGATTTTAATGTCATTAGATTCGTTATGTGATTATGATGCCTTATTTGAATAGATTTTGGTGATTCAGAGTATCGTAGGAAGGGAAAAGTTTTGAATTTGACTTGATTCGAGACTTTTTCTAAGGCAAGTGGACTTCTAATCTTTTTTTAAGTATGATTGAACCTTGTGTGCTCCTATGTGTATGGAACTAAGTGTATGTGGTAGAATTATATCATCATAGACTTTGATCATGAGATTTCGGATTGAGTAATTGTTCATATGTTAGAATCTTGACTTGTGAACTATTTGATGTTTGACATTGAGATTGTGATGATGTTGATGTTGTATTGCGAATACTTGAGCACTTGTGATTTACTCGGTTTTGATTGTTAAAATACATTATTCATATAGATATTTTGCATATTTTATATTTATGAACATGACTATTGTGCTATTATTATGTGCTTGCTTATTGATCCATTGATGATGAGAGCCTAAGGGAAATAGTTTCGGCTAGAGAAAAAGAAAAGAAATGAAAAGTCGAAGGGAAGTGGTTCCAACTAGATATAAAAGTAAATGTTGAAAGGAAATGGTTTCGACGGGTACATAGTCCATGTGAGACCCCCATGGGTTCCATTATGACACAATCAGCGGATGTGTATCAAATTACATATATGCATCATGATTATTTGACATTATATTGCATTATTTTCATATCATGATAACCAATTCATCTCACATCATTCTCTCTTGTTATTGTTATATGAAATGCGTGTGAATAAGTTGATGCTGCTATTATTGTTGGAGATTTATCATACTATTTGCCTTATTATACTTGTTAGATACTTTGAGATACTATGCTATGAGATGTGTATACCTGTTCATGTATATTATATTGTGTTGGGACTTTTCTGAGTGCAGATGTGTAGTTCAACAGTATGTGGTTGGGTGGAAAGAGTACTTGTGTTCTTCATTGCTTTACTTTAGGTTAGTTTCCATTTGTTAAGTACCCTGTTGTTTGGTTCTCACCCTTTGCTAAATTTATGTAGGTTGTGAGCCCGATCCTTCTTGCTAGCCTTCTTATTCCAGGATCAAGCTTCAAGATCACTCGTGAGGTAGTTGTTTGTCTCTTCAGCAGGGCTTTGAGGACTTTATTTTATGTTTTGTTTTATCTAAGGACTAGACATTGAAACTTGTATTTCATTTGAGTATTCTTATTATTAAAGTCTTGTACATGTGACACCAGTTCTTGGATGGTTGTAACTTTTGATCTCATATATGTATCTATCCTATTAACTATTTTATCTTACGCTTTCTTATTGTTTTAATTCGTTTAGTATAGGGATAACTCGCCTTGGTGGATTAGGTGAGAGTCATCACACTCGGATCTCGGGTCGTGACACTCTCACTCAATTCGGTGCTCGATACTCCTCCCAAGACTCAATGCTCATAAATAATCAATTCAATCAATGAGTCTCATAAAGACTCTTATAAATTCAATAATTCTGTCACAATCAAACCTTTCGACCTATCAACTATCCAATCAAATTTCTCAATTACATCTTTCTAGAGGGGTTTAGACAATCGTTAAGAGGACTATTAATTTAGACAAATCATTTGATTTCAATTTATGAAGACCCATAGGACTATCCAGTTCTATCAACATTATCATCATGCTCATATCACTTTCACAATCATATTGTCAAGGCTTTAGACTCAATTCCTAGGTTCATTTATGCTATCTCTTATTAATAATATCTAGGATTTATGAAATAACTTATGTAAAATTACTGTTCAGTAAATCAAGTTCATGATGATCATCAAGCATGTAAAAATACATAAAATATATAGTTTACAAGAAAACCTTCAAAGACAACATACATGAAGACTTAATACTTTCATAATTTCTTTATTATCATCAATGAGGGCACATGAAAGAAGAATCTCATGCTTTAGTTTAGCCTTACATACCTGAAAGAGAAAAATCTCTTGGAGAAACCTTTGGTTTGCACTTGAAGATGAACAACCCTAGCTTCTTCTTTAGGAGAACTTTGGACATAAAATTTTAATAGTTTCAGGGATTTATGTGTTAATTGGAGGTTATTAGGCTATATGATAGGCTTATAGAAGTTAATTAGGGATAAAAGGTAAAACAAAACCTTTTGGGGAAGTCAAATAATTATCAAAATTGTATAAATAAACTTTTGATGGCCAAAACAGTGGTTTTAGGGCTCCATCGTCGACCATTCGGTGGTACATTGAATGGGAACCTTGGGTCGCCCTTTTTGATAGTTTTTGAAGGTTTTCAAAATATTTTGGTGGTCAAAATTGGTGGATCACCGAAATATTCAGCGGTCAAATTGGTTGTCGCCTAATTTTACAATATCAGACACAATTCAGTAAAATGGTCATAACATTTTACTTTGAGTTCTGATTAATGCGAAATTAGATGAGTTAGAAAAATAATGCAAAGATATTTAATTTGACATATTATGGGTCACCTAACTCATTATGCGCTGGGAGATATTGCCATTTGAAGCTGACCCTTCTTTGAACTCATATCGAAACTTAGCCGATTGAAATGTTTTGAACTTGTCTTGACCTTGGGTGTCTCTTATGATCTCAAAAAACATATGAAACACTTCAAATATTTAGTAAAGGACCTTAATATACATTCACAACTTGGATTTATCGGCTCACCTAATTTTATAAAACTTCATATCGAAACTCAATCGATTAGGAAGATTTAATCTCAACTTTGTGTTAAAGGATTTTTGTGGCCGCAATTCATCTCATATCTATTATTCCACACCTATATTCAAGTTTAGAATCACTCGGTATGATCTCATAAACATAAGAGGAAAGTTCGGATCTTAGCTTAAGAATTTTCACGATGTTACAATATTATTTAAGCTTAAGTCATATGTGGCTCCTTAAAATTGCCCGCATATTTCACTTAGATATCTCAACTAGAACTAATATCTATTAAATACCTAAATTATTCAAAATGTGTATCTATTAAACACAAAATGCTAATTTGGCAAAAAATTATTTATTGCACTTCCCTTGAGTAAGTGAAAAAATTCAAGATAGTGTTTTTAAAATAAATATATCTTTTCTTCTTTTATTGACACTTGGCACTATAATTAACTTAAAAGATTTTTCTTTAACTCTTTCATTGACACTTTTTCTAAAAAAAAGAAGAAAAGGAAAAAAAATATCCCACACCCCACCAGTCTTCTTCTTCATCATTTAGTTTTAAGAGGTTTCTCCATTTTAGCTCGCACGCCATTTTAAAAGAAAATAATTATTTCTTCTAAATAACTAGTTGAATATATATGAAGAAAGAGAAAAAATGATAAAAAAAAATTTACGCATCGAAAGAAAATTTTACTTTTTTGTACCAATCATTTTCCTTTAAATCGTGGTTTTTAACAAACACTCTGCAGTTTCCTAAAAGCACATAACTTTTGTGATTCCCCCAAGTTTTATCTATGTTGAAAAATTCACCCATTGGATTATACGTTTTAAGGTTGATAACACTAGAAAGATCTTCAGATTCTTCATTCAACAATGGAGAAGTTGTGTGTCCGTACATCTTCATTGTTGAGTGACATCCTACCTTGATGTTCATCTACATCGGATTTCGACAAGTGCTTCATGAATGGGTTGTTGCATTCTCTGATTAGGGTTATTAAACTCTCAATTGGGGGAAGTCTTGGTACAAACCCGATGAATTTTCTAGTAAATTCATCAATGTAGAAGGCAAAACACGAACCCTTTTGGGATTTAGATTGGAATTTCTAGAACCAGAAATAACTTCATGGGTTTCTACTCATGAGTTCACCATTAACGTTGCTCGACCTAGATAACATTTTTGGTAAATTCATCAATGAAGAAGTGAATTTATCATTAAATTCAAAAGCCCAAAAGATGAATTCTTCACCCTTTTCGGTAATTGAAATTCTGAGTTTTTATTTTTCTTGATTCTTAGAAGCATCCTCTTTGATTTCTTCACGATTTTAGGCTTTTTCCTTGAAAGAGCATTCATTTTTTTCAGTAACTAGTGAGTACTTCAACTAAGAAAGAACCAATACCGCTTTAATATCTTTTCTTACTAACTTCACCATGATTTGAATCTTGAAACTCTATGAAAATTCTATTCGTTTCACCATGATTTGAAGTTTGAAACGCTATGAAAACTCCACTTTTTGGAAGAAGAAAAAGTAGTAGGTTTCTTGTAGACTACATTTCTTTTTTGTATAATTTTAGGGGCCTAGTACAACATGTTATTTTTTAATTAGTCATTTATCCATGTCATCATTAGTGTATCACACTCTCTTTATATTTTTTGTTGATTATCAAAAATGTCTAATAGGAATAACTTTTGAATAATTTTTTTTTTGTCAAAAAGATGTTAGTATATTATTGTTATGGCCTTAGGATAGACCTGTTACACTGCGGTCTGTCTGAGTTAGGGAAGTTTCCCGTAGGGGGTACAACACAATATTGTTTTAAGGCCATATCCCGGCCTGAATAGGAGTCGATATTAGATATGCTTCTCGCGAAGCTCGTTCCTGAATTGTCTATAGCTAGTTTGTCTTGTACAAACAATGGAGGAACTACAAAAACCTTTGTGTCACTAAAACGTCCATACTTAAGACCCTCTTTGGCCATGAGATCAACTGTTTGGTTTTGCTCTCTATATGTGTGACGTAGCGCCCATGCTGGCAACCTGTTCAACAATGACCTGCAATCAGAAATTAACTTATCATAAAGAGGCATACCTTTGGTTATACATTCCAGGGCTTTTGAGGCGTTTGTTTCAATCTTCAGTGATGTGAAATTATGTTGGATGACTAATTGGAATCCACTTGTGATTGCTTTTAGTTTTGCTTATAGAGGGTGAGTGTGGGCTATCGCACTATAGTAGGCTAGTAGCCACTTGCCTTGGTGATCCCTAAAGGCACCGCCAAGGCCACCAGGGCCTAGCGTACTCCTTACAGCTCCATGTGTATTGAGATTGATCATGCCCACGTTTAGGGGATTCCATTTAACCCGGATGACGTTCCTTACTGGATTTGCTCGGGTACCTATTACAGTCATGGTTGTGTATTCAACTGTCATTCCATAGGTTGAGGCAACATTGACCTGGTTCGTCTTATTTTCAAAAATATTGAGGTTTCTTATTTTCCAGATCTTCCAAAGACAGAAGGGAAATAGGGTACCCCAATCGAGGTATGTTGTATACTACCTCTGTTTTATCTGGAGCCAGTGATTCATCCAATTTAATGCATCTAGAGAGGTGATGTCTAGTGTGTCAGCTTGGGATCCTGTTGCCTGGATCTCCCTCAGAAGTTTGTTGCAATGTAGCATTAAAAGAAGATATGGGTGATGTCTTCTTTTGGGTGTCCACAAATATGGAAGGCTGGGGACACGGACACTCCTAATGAATGCAACTTTTGATTCATTTTCGTTCTCTGGTGATGCAGAATCCAAAGGAACACCTTGATTTTATTGGGGATTTTGGAAGTCAATATTCTCTAGAATCCGCGGCTGATCGGGACATTCTCTGCACATTGGTATTCCCTAGCAATGTGCATGTAGGCAGATGAAATGGTAAATCTCCCATTCGCGATCAGTCCCTATACCCTATTGTCCCTTAGGCTTGTGTTGTCATTAATGTTCGTATCCCTGATGATTTGTTGCACTTCCTGTGGCAGGGAGATAGATAAATAATCTAGTGCCCACTCATGGTTACTCTTAAGGTCGGCCACTGTCATGCTATATTCTTCCTCTTTTAGGGGGCCTTGTATGCACTGTCCAAGGTTAGGGAAGTGACGTATCCAGTTGTCATGGAAGAAGTTTACATGGTTACCTCTATGGACTACCACCTTGTTGCTCCAGTAGTGTCATTCCAACCTTCTTGGATGTTTCTCCACGGTCTAGATAACGCTCATTCCGGACCTATTCAACGGATGGCCTCTATATTTGTTGCACAGAACTGTGCTCCAGAGTGAGTCCGCATCAGTGGTGAGTCTCCATGCCAGGCCACTGAGGATTTCCTTGTTCCTTATAGCCATTTTGTGAAGTCCCAAACCTCCCAACTCCTTTCGGTTGGTTAAGGTGTCCTAATTGAGGAGATACAACTTTCTCTTTTCTTGTGATGTCCCCTAGATGAAGTCTCTGGTGATCTTATCTAGGGACTTTGTGACTCCCTCAGGGATCTTAATGTAGCTTATGACATGTGAAAGGATACCACTGAGGGTTGTTTTCGCTAACACTGTTCTCCCTGCTATGTTCAAAGTGTTGATTTTCCATCCAGCCAACTTTTGTCTCATGCTATCAATAAAGTACTGGAAATCACCATTAGTGGGGCGTTTGTTGAAAATAGGGAATCCCAAGTACCTACCAAAGGATTGTTTTTCCACAATACCCAATAGTAGGGAGCATTTCTCATTTGTGGAGCTTGTGTAGTTTTTGGAGTAGACGATTCTTGATTTTGCACAATTAACTCTCTGTCCTGAATTCCTCCAGAATTGGTGAAAGGTAGTTGCAATTATGTTGCAGTTCTTGGCATCTGCCCTGGCAAAGAGTGTAAGGTCATCAACAAAGAAGAGATATGACAGGGTAGGTCCTGGGTGGCAAATCCTAATGGGGTTCCAGAGTTTCAGGTCTACAGCCTGTTGGATGGACCTCAAAAGTCTTTTCACACATATGATAAATATGTATGGAGACATAGGGTCTCCCTGTCGAATTCCCCTAGATAGATAAAATACCTTGGTGGTCCTGCCATTAAGTAGGACGTGGATGGAGCTCATGGAAATGCAGGACATGATGAGTTCACTCAACTTGTAGGGGATATGGAAATATTCCATGGTTTCTTTAATGTAGGACCATTCAATTCTGTCAAAAGCTTTCTCCAGGTCAATCTTCAGGGCCATACTGCCCGTTCTCCCTCTTATTTTTCCAAAATGTGAGATCACCTCCTAAACAACTAAGGCATGGTCAGAAGCTCTCCTGTTAGCCAAGAAACTGACCTCACTTTTTCTTATAAGAGTGGAAAGCAAGGGCTTGATTCTGTTGGCTATGATCTTGGTAATAATTTTATAGATGGTATTACAAACTCCAATGGGCCTGAAATATTTTAGACATATGGCATCAGGGGACTTGGGAATCAGGCAGAGAAGAGTGGTGTTGGCCTCTAAGGGCTGACAACTTGTTCAAAAACCTTCCGACAGATGTTGATAGTGTGTTCCCCAATAATATCCCAGTATTTCTAATAAAAGAGGGGGTGTAGTTCATCAGGGCCAGGAGCTTTGAGGGGTTTAAAAGACTTGACAGCTTGAATTATTTCAGAGTCCCTGAGGGGTTCCTCAGGGATTTCCTTACTGTTCCTGGGTGAAGAAGAGTACTTGATGGTATATAGACTCTGGAAAAAGGAGTATGCATATTCTTGGATGGCCTTAGGTATGTCTAAGACTTCACCAGTCTACACTAATATAGTACAAAATAACTAAGACTAGCACCTACTACTTCTTCTTCTTCCAAAAAGTGGAGTTTTCATAGCGTTTCAAACTTCAAATCATGGTGAAATGAATATAATTTTCATAGAGTTTCAAGATTCAAATTATGGTAAAGTTAGTAAGAAAAGATATTAAAGTGGCATTGGTTCTTTCTTGGTTGAAGCACTCACTAGTTACTGAAAAAGATGAATGCTCTTTCGAGGAAAAAGTCTAAAATCGTGGAGAAATCAAAGAGGATGTTTCTAAGAATTAAGAAAAATGAAAACCCAAAAACCCCAGAATTTGAATTACCGAAAAGGGTGAAGAATTCATCTTTTGGGCTTATGAATTTAACGATAAATTCACTTTTTCGATGATGAATTTACCAAAAATGTTATCTAGGTCGAGCAGCGTTAATGGTGAACTCATGAGTAGAAACCCAGAAATCCATGAAGCTGCTTCTGGTTCTAGAAATTCCAATCCAAATTCCAAAAGGGTTCGTGTTTTTCCTTCAACATTGATGAATTTACTAGAAAATTCATCAGGTGTGTACCAAGACTTTCACCAATTGAGAGTTTAACAACCCTAATAAGAGAATGCAACAACCCATTCATGAAGCACTTGACGAAATCCAATGTAGATAAACATCAAGGTAGGATGTCACTCAACAATGAAGATGTAAGGACACAACTTCTACCATTGTTGAATGAAGAATCTGAAGATCTTGCTAATGTTATCAACCTTAAAACGTATAATCTAATGGGTGAATTTTTCTACATGAGATTCAAAACTTGGGGGAATCACAAAAGTTATGTGCTTTTAGGAAATTGAAGAGTGTTTAATAAACAACACGACTTTAAAAAAATGATTGGTACAAAAAAGTAAATTTTTCTTTCGATGCGTAAAAATCTTTTATCGTTTTTTCTCTTTTAAGACTAGTGGGGCATGAGATGTTTTTTTTCCTTTTCTTCTTTTTTCTTAGAAAAAGTGTCAATGAAAGAATTAAAGAAAAATATTTTAAGTTAATTATAGTGCCAAGTGTCAATAAAAGAAGAAAAAAAAATATTTCTTTTTAAAGAAATATTATCTTGAATTTCTACACGCGCTCAAGGGAAGTGCAATAAATATTTTTTTGTCAAATTAGCATTTTGTGTTTAATAGATACACATTTTGAATAATTTAGGTGTTTAATAGATATTAGTTCTAGTTGAGGTATCTAAGTGAAATATGCGGATAATTTTAAGGGGCCGCATATGACTTAAGCCTAAATAATATTGTAACATCGTGAAAATTCTTAAGCTAAGATCCGAACTTTCCTCTCATGTGTATGGGATCATACCGAGTGATTCTAACCTTGAATATAGGTGTTAAATCCTATTCAATAATAGAATAATAGATTTGAGATGAATTACAGTCACAAAAATCCTTTAACAGAAAGTTGAGATGAAATCCCCCTGACCGATTGGGTTTCGATATGAAATTCTATAAAATTAGGTTAGCCGATAAATCCAAGTTGTGAATTTATATTAAGGTCTTTTATTAAATATTTGAAGTGTTTTGTATGTGGTTTGAGGTCATAAGAGACACCCAAGGTCAAGACAAGTTCAAAACATTTTAATCGGCTAAGTTTCGATATGAGTTCATAGATGGGTCAACTTCAAATGATAATATCTCTCAGCGCATAATGAGTTAGGTGATCCATAACATATCAAATTAAAGATCTTTGAGGTATATTTCTAACTCATCTAATTTCGCATTAATCAAATGTCAAAGTAAAAAGTTATGACCATTTTACTGAATTGTGTCTGATGTTGTAAAATTAGGCGATAACCAATTTGACCGCCGAACATTTCTGTGATCCTCCAATTTTGACCACCGAAATATTCTGAAAACCTTCAAAAACTATCAAAAAGGGCGATCCAAGGTTTTCATTCAGTGTACCACCGAATAGTCGATGATGGAGCCCTAAAACTACCATTTTGGCCGTCGAAACTCATCAAAAGTTGATTTTTACAATTTTGATGATTATATGACTTCCCCAAAAGGTTATTTTTTACCTTTTATCCCTAATTAACTTCTCTAAGCCTATCATATAACCTAATAACCTCCCATTAACACATAAATCCCTGAAACTATTAAAATTTTATGTCCAAAGTTCTCCCAAAGAAGAGACTAGGGTTGTTCATCTTCAAGTGCAAACCAAAGATTTCTCCAAGAGATTTTTCTCTTTCAGGTATGTAAGGCTAAACTAAAGCATGAGATTCTTCTTTTATATGCCCCCATTGATGATAATAGAGAAATTATGAAATTATTGAGTCTTCATGTATGTTTTCTTTGAAAGTTTTCTTGTAAACTATATATTCTATGTATTTTTACAGAGGAACTTGATTTACTGAACAATAATTTTACATAAGTTATTTCATAAATCCTAGATATTATTTAATAAGAGATGACATAAATGAACCTAGGAATTGAGTCTAAAGTCTTGACAATATGATTGTGATTGTGATTGTGAAAGTGATGAGCATGATGATAATATTGATAGAACTGGATAGTCGTATGGGTCTTCATAAATTGAACCCAAATGTTTGTCTAAATTGATAGTCCTCTTACGGATTGTCTAAACCCTTCTTAAAAGATATAATTGGGAAATTTGATTGGATAGTTAATAGGTCGAAAGGCTTGATTGTGATAGAATTGATGAATTGATACGAGTCTTTATGAGACTCATTGATTGAATTGATTGTTTATGAGCATTGGGTCTTGGGGGGAGTATCAAGCACCGAATTGAGTGAGAGTGTCACGACCCGAGATCTGAATATGATGGCTCTTACCTAATCCACCAAGGCGAGTTAGCCTAATACTAAACGAATCAAAACAATAAGAAAATAGAAGATAAAATAGCTAATAGGATAGATACGCATAGGAAATTAAAAGTTACAACCATCCAAGAACTGGTATTACATGTGCAAGCCTCTAATAATAAGAATACTCAAATGAAATACAAGTTTCAATGTCTAGTCCTCAAATAAAACAAAACATAATATAGAGTCATCAAAGCCCTGCTGAAGAGACAAACAACTACCTCATGAGTGATCTTGAAGCTCGATCCTGAAGAAAGAAGGCTAGCAAGAAGGACCGGGCTCACAACCTACAAAAATGTAGCAAAGGGTGAGAACCAAAACATAGGGTTCTCAACAAATGGAAACTAACCTAAAGTAAAGCAATGAAGAACACAAGTACTCCTTCCACCTAACCACATACTGTTGAACTACACACCTGCACTCAGAAAAGTTTCAACACAATATAATATACATGAACAAGTATACATAGCTCATAACATAGTATCTCAAAGTATCTAACAAGTATAATGAGGCAAATAGTATGATAAATCTCCAACAATAATAGTAGCATCAACTTATTCACACTTTCACACACATTTCATATAATAATAACAAGAGAAATGATGTGAGGTGAATTGGTTATCATGGTATGAAAATAACGCGATACAATGTCAAATAATCATGATGCATATATGTCATTCAATACACATCCGTTGATTGTGTCAGAATGGAACCCATGGAGGCCTCACATGGACTATGTACCCGTCAGAACCATTTTCTTTTATATCTAGTCGGAACCACTTTCCTTCAGCTTTTCATTTCTTTTCTTTTTCTCTAGCCGAAACCATTTCCCTTTGGTTCTCATCATCAATGGATCATCAAGCAAGCACATAATAATAGCACAATAGTCATGTTCATGGAAATAAAATTGAACTTTTAAGTTATAAAATTCCAAAAAGATGGTTTTTACAGTTTAAACACTTAAGAATTGTATTAAAAAAGCTAACTTGATTTTAAATAGTGCAAGTAAGAAATATACTGAAAATTGTAATGACAAATGGGGTTCACAAAATATGAATGAAGTTGATAATAGTTAATCATTTAAATTTATAAATAAACACTTAATAAAATTGAAATGATACAAAGATAATTAATGGGTCCACATTTATTAGACATGTTTGCAGACAACTGATAAGAAAATAAGATAAGGCCAAGTATATGGTATAATTTGTATTGCTCATTGTACAATTCTTTATTGCCATGATTGCCCTTTCATAGCTCTTCTATATAATGTATAATAGAAAATTTTGTATTGCTCATTGTACAACTCTTTATTATTATGATTATCCTTCCATGACTCTTCTATATTATAAAAATGTATATAACACACTAAATTAGTTCGGGATACGTACTTTTTGTTAGTTTTGTTTTGGATACTGTTGGGAGTGTTGGATGGGTGGGCAATAAATTTAAAATAGTTTTTTTTTTTTTTTGAGAAAATATTTTAATCAATCAGTTTCTCCTCCTCCTTTGCTTGCCTTATATCTTTCACCTTCAATATTTTGAGAATGTTGAACTCAATACTTTAGTTTAAAGATATTAAATATGTATATATTATTAAGTTAAAATTCAATAATTTTCAAATATTATAAACTTCAAATCTCAATTTTGCTTTTCTTATATTAGCTAATCGCTAAGCATAGAATGAATATTTTATGCTATCTTCCGGCTTTAATTTTCATAACATACCTTTTAAAATCCACCACTGAGTTATTTGACAAATCAAAAGCAAGTTATGTGAATCCTATCGGAAAAATTTCATCATTGCTGTGGATTTTAATTGTGATTAATTTTCTGAGATCAGGTTAAAAATTTGGCAGGTCCAGGATTGCCAAGCCTTCAATTCAAGCACAATAATTCTACAAACTAATCTATGGAGCAAACATTTAAATAATAGTTATTTAATTTTTGTAAAAAAAGATTTTAAAAATATTAATAAGAGTATGTATAATTCTTCTTTTATTGCCTGGGGAGAGAGTTAAAAGCTAATTTTTGAGTTTGTTAAAATGATTGACATGTTGATCTTCAACCTGAGTTGGTTGGTGAAAGAATGGTGCATTATTAAAACAATGCAGCACTAAGTAGTGGAAGAAATCATATAATTAATCACTTTTAGAAACTTTTTTTTGGAAGAGAAAAATATTACACTAAGTGCTAATAATGCTTAGTTATATTCAAATTGTATTCCTTTGAAAAAATTATACAAGCTAAAATTGAACTTTGTAAAATTAGGTCTTGGGCTTAACTTACACCTCAGAAATTAGCTCAAACAGAGGAAGATTGTTCAAGCTTTATAAGGAGTCTACTCATCTCATTAACCATCAATATGAGATAACAAAATTATATTTGAATTTGTAGTTAATTTGAGAAGAAAAAAATTGTAAGCCGAAAAAAATCCACTTTGAAGAACTTGTCACTCATTCAAATTTGAATAACTTATCTAAATTGTAAAATAACCAAAAGAATCATTCCGATACATAAACAAACAATGCTTTGGATAAAAAAGAAAAGAAAGTGTCCACACAAGGCCACTACCTATTTGTGCGCTACTCATACTATGATGGTGCACTCCCACCGTTTCAATTTACATGATTATTATATTAAAATTAGAGGCTATCCGATGAAAAATAAAAAAAGTTAAATTTATTTATTTATTTTAGCTAATAATCAAGAATTATTTTTAGTAAAAAATAATTAAATTTATACTTTTAAAGCATAATTAATAAAATTAATTTTAAAAAATAAAAGCCTAATAAATATTTAAAGTACTGTCAAGCAAAATGAAACAGAGAGAGTAAAAAGAATAGTGAATTTAAAGTTACACATACTAAGACTATAATTCTGCTATCAAATCAATAATATTCACTCTTATATATAGTCGCCCATCACCTTTCAACAAGACTACCCAAAGAGTTTCATTACTTTCTAAAATTTTGTTTGACTTGTTTTTGTATTTTTTTCATGGCCATCTCAAAAAAGCTCGCAAAGCCCCTTTCTCTTTTGCTTCTAATTTATATAGTAATTGCCGCATCACCTCACGCTGATGCGGCAATTACATGTAGTACTGTGCTCAACGGTCTAATTCCATGCCTTAGCTACGTAGTGAACGGTGGCAAGGTGCCACCGACTTGCTGCCAAGGGATCAAGTCCCTCTACGGTATGGCCAAAACCACAGCGGACCGCCAGGGCGTCTGCTCGTGCTTGAAAAATGCTGCCTCTAGTATTAGTGGTATCAATTTTAAAAATGCTGCTGCCCTTCCTGGAAAATGTGGGGTGAAAAATATTCCTTTCCAAATTAGCCCTAAAGCTGATTGCTCAAAGGTGAGATGAAGGACGTACCATGTATATGATATTAATCATGAGAATATAAGTTATATCGTCTCGAATCATATATAAAATTGGGACATGTACTACTATACGTTTTTGTGATTTTCTTGCATTTGGTCCTTAATAATTGTATTGTGTCAGTGGGACTTTGTTACGTCGATCAACATATGATCGACAAGTCAATTAATTACGTTTTGCTGTTAAGGAGAAGAATTCTGATATTTGGAGTTATGAATTCAATCTTGGAAAAATATGACATTATAATACGCTCTCATCCTTTAGTAGTTATAGCTTCATCCATTCTATTTTATATGATGAGATTTAGAGTATAATGATAGAATTATTTAATTTTTTTTATTTTAATTCGGATAACAAATCTTCAAGTTCTTTATCAAAATAAAATGTATTATTAATCATAATAATTTTCACTATAATAAAAAACTCTAAGTCCTAGATTAGTAATAGTTCCATGTAAAGTAAATAGAAGGAGTGACAATTAAAAGGGCAAAAAATATTTTTATACCATTTAAGACCCTAAATTACTATGACATGCCAATAAACTTTATTTATAATCAAATGTCAATATTTTCTTTACAAAACTATAAAATTTAAAAAAAAGAAGAAGAGAAAAGACGAATTAATTTCGTTAGTATATATTTTCTTTCCTAAATTTATTCCTAATCTCACTCTTTACACGAAACACCAAACAAAAAAAAAGGAAGACGATTTAATGAGATTTGAAAAAAAAAAAAATCTCACTCTTTAATTAACTATTGATCTCTCTCCTTAATTAAATCTTGTCATTTAATAACGTATCAATTAATGTTGTCATTTACATTAAATAAATTCTATTTAGTTTATTTAACAAAAAGAAGACATTTTATGGTGAAACATCAAACACATTACTTTTTTGTTGAACTTGAACTTGGTTCAATGATGAATATGAAGAACGTCTCTATTTTAATTCACCACAATGATAGATGAGATGTAACAGGTTTGTTCAATTTTTTTGAAAGTTTTTGTTTGTTTGTTTTTTATCTGCCACATGAAGATCTTGGATTGATGTGTATATTGTATACTTTAAGTACAAACTTTTGAGTAGTAATAATTTTTTTTTAGTGTTTATTGTTTGTGAATGAATTGGTTGAATTATATAACGTTTATATATATATATATATTTTTTTTTTTAAAAGAAATATTATTTAAAATTTTTAGATGATATGAATGTGGGTATTAAGTTGGTGATTTTAGATTATTCTTCTTCTTTATTTTATGGGTGATGCAGTAATGTTTATGATTTTTCTTAAATGGCATTTTTGATGATTTGTGTATTGTTATGATGATTTGTGTATTGTTATGATGATTTTTTTTTTTATTAATCTATGGCATAAGATGGGTCAATTTTATGGATAAATTTGATAATATTGTTGATTCTTCAGAAATTAAAATTTTGATGGTTTTAATATGGTGTATTGAAGTTCGTATTTATGATTTTTTTGGGATGGGGGAGGGGAGGGGAGGATGGAAGGGGAAGGAGGTTTGATTATGGTATTTTTGTTGACTATACAATATATTTGGTATTTATTGGTAAGACTGTGGTGTATATCTTGACATATGTCATATATTAATAGTAACTATGTTAAACTAGATATCATTATTTAACCATAATGCACACCATTTTGTGCATAAGTTTTTTATTTATTTATTTATTATTGTAATATAAAAAAACTTGACCATCTATTTCGAATTTAATTGCTAAAACTTGTGTTGAGTATGGTTTTAACTTTTTATTGAAATGTATCACAGGATATGAATTTCTAGATTGAATGAGTCATTTATGATACAAATACCAATTACGACGACGTAATTAAGATTGCGAAAAAGAAATTTTCAATTTAATATGTTTTTTATGGTGTAAAATTATATTTTGTATATGTATTTTAGTATAATTGTTTGACATGTTAGTATTGCTTCGTAAAACAACATTATAAATGTAATACTTTGTAATCTAACTTTTTTACGAATGAAATTGTTCAATATTAGTGATTTTTTCATATATATTCGTCTAGTTAACTTTATTAATTTGATGATAATGATTGGAATATAGTTGATGAGATCATGAGAATTCATTATTTTTTAGTGTAAATTATTCATTGTATTTAAAAATAATTGTACACCAAACATAACCCACAATATATGCTATTTAATATAGTCAACTTTAAAATTAAAATTATAAAATAATATTTTAAGTGTAATGATTTATAATAGGTATGAAATTTGATCATATTTTGGTGTAAGTTATTACTTATGGTTAAAAGTGGGCACCAATATTAACTTTCTCTTTTCATAACTAAAATAAATATATAAAAATGAAGAAAGAGAAGTAAAAAGAGATTTGTTCAAGATAATTAAAACGGGATTAAAAAGAGAGAGAAGAAAAAATCTTTTTCCAAACAATAATTAAAAAAAAAGATAGAAAAATCAATAGAGATAGAAAAATCTTTTCCCAAACAATAAGAGAAATAAAAATGGATAGAATTGAAGAGAAAGAATGGTGAGATACGAAGAAAGAAGAAATTTTTTACCTAGATAGAAACAAAGTAATTTAGTGATGGTTGGAAAGCCAAAAAATAATGTAATAATTATCAATCCCCAAAAATTAGCACATACATCAAAAAAATTAAAGAAAAGATACTGCCATAAATTTTAAAAAATAGAAAAATCAAAAGAGAAAGAAAAAAAAAATTCCCAAACAATAATAGAGATAATAATGGATAGAATTGAAGAGAGAGAAGGGTGAGATACGTAAGAAAAGATAAATTTTTTACCTACATAGAAAAGCAAAGTAATTTAGTGATGGTTGAATAGCCAAAAAAATATAATAATAATCAATTCCCAAAAATTAACACATTCACCAAAAAAAATAAAATTAATGAAAAGATACTGACATATAATCAAATTTCATATCTATTATGGTATATTCTGTTTACATTTGAAAAACAAAAAACTCGTTCAAATATAATTCATGTCAACAGTATCCACAAAATATACATATATGTGTGTTTGTCAAAAGTATATTATACCAACTTAGCAATTATATTTTATTATACCAAATTTCACATCAAGTTTATGTCAATTATTAACACTACTCCTTCATGAGTATAAAATTAAATACAGGTCATATCTATTTTATATCAAATTGTGTTAAAATAAGAGTTCACATCAAAATGAATGTCAATTCGTAAACCAAAAAATTAACCAACCTATGTAAATTATAAGTTATACCAACAAAAATAATAATATGTGAAACCACATCAATTCACACTTTTCTCCTTTCTTTTTTGTCCGTTTCAAGTAGACGACGTTGGACCCTTCTTTTTCATAGTGTCACTCTTCTTGGCAAGGGTTTGATTCTTCTTCTCCTGTGATTCATTATTGTTCTTAATTGACCGTTGTTTAGGTTAAGATGTGAACACTTGGTGGCTCTACTTCGACATGCATTGCCTGACCAACATACAAACTATCCAAAACACATTCTTTTAACAGAAAAAAGTAACTTATACCATACTTTATCCAAAAAAAAAAATCAAAAGATTCAAAAAGATATAAGCATTCACAAAAGAACCAAAAATGTTATTAATAAAAAACTCTAAACATTACTAAGCCATAAGTAGTATCCTAAAAATACCATATTATAATCAAATGGAAAACACAAATACCAGATGCTATAGTTAAACCACAATTTAACACCAAAGACATACCAACATACAAATCATCCAAAAAAATATGTTCTTCTTATATCATAATTTGACCAAATAAACACCAAAACATACCAAAAAAAAAAAAGAAGATATAATCATTTATATAGCACCAAAAATACCACAAATTAGGTACTAACTATAACATAATAAAATAACAATCCACAAAAATAAAAAATAAAACTAAATTAAACCTAATTCTAACATCAACAATTTCACAATAAACTTTAACTCAAAGATCATACCTATCACACAAAAAATGTTATAAGATATACTCAATTTTTAATTGAAATACAAATAAAAACTCAAAAAAAATCAAATTTCAGCATCATTTTTTTATTGTTGCACGAGACATAAATTTGTTTTTTTACTTTTACCAAACTTAACACCAATTTTCTAACAAAAACACTAAAAGTTCTAATTCAACAACCCCAACAATAACCATTTATTTGCTGAAAAATGAACCTTTATAAGAAAAATTTCATTGTCATAATAACTCTAAAACAAATTTAAATAAAAAATAACCAACCATGCTTTCACTTTTAAACAACATCAGTAATCACTTAGTACTAATCCACAATTTTCTTTTTTATAAGTTTCACCAAACCTAACATCAAGTTTTCAACTAAAGAATTGAAAGTTCTTATCCACCAAACAAAACATCAACCATTCTAGGCTTTACCAATTTTAACATCAATCGATTTAACAAAAAATTGAATGTGCTCATTTATCAAGTTCAACAACAACCATTATTTGTTGAAAAAAATTCCTTCAAAAAACAAGTACAATGTATTAATAGATGTAAAAGAAATTAAAAAAAATAAATAAATCAACAATGCTAACACTTTTAACTACCACCAGTTACTAATTAACATTTTTAATCACTGAATGTGACTAAGTTTCATCAAATTTCACCAAATTTTTTTATCACAACACTCACCCCAGCTTTGAATTGAAATTACATACCTTTGAATCTTGCTTCAATTTTCTAGGAACAACTTCGAAGATGAATTTATACCTTTTTTCTTTTTTTCTTAGATCGATGCTTCTAGAAATATATAGGTGTACATAGAAGTACTGTTTTTGAATCAAGAAATATAAGAAAATTTTCCAAAAATCTTTCTCCTTCAACTTCAGTAGGAACATGTATTTAATTTTTCATTCTATCATGTGTAATAAGAAGATAGAAAACTTATTTGGAAAATCATCTAATAATTGAAATTGGTGTAATTACTATGGTAGCTAGTAATTATCATCCTAATAATAATACACTTTAGTAATTATTGTATCCTATTTGTTTGCCACAATGTAATTACACTATAACTATAAGTGTGTTGTTTGGTTGCACAAGTGTAATTATAAGTTATATTAAATTTTACAAATAAAAGTTAATTATCTAAAATTAAAAATTTATATTTGATGGATAATGATATTTATAAATAATATTAAATTAAATATTGAAGAGAATATTGTCTTTTGAAAATATATTAATTAGTAAACATATGTTCTTAACTATTAAAAAATTCAATCTATATTTTTCAAATTAATATATTTTGATTAAATTAATCACAAAAATTTAAAACACAAATTTTATACAAACATATGAAATACAATGTTTGACAAAAATATAAATATTATAAATATAATGTCATAAAAAATTATTAAAATATTTGATAAAAAGATAATCTGTTAAATCTAACTAAAAAATAAATGACTTGTAATGTAAAGCATCAAGTCATATACTACTAATACAAATGAAACTAAAAATATAACATAAGTTCTAAATTCAAAATAAAAAAAAATTAACATAATACTCTTATATCAAATTTCAACTTAACGTGCATAAATATGATTTAAAGAAAAACGTAAGTTTATAATTTCATTCAACAATGAATTCAACTTTAATTTAAATTTTTGAATACTAATAAAATCATACTAATAAAAAAAAATAGAATAGATAAATAAAAAAGATAATGTGAAAATTGCATGGAATCACATGAAGTAAAGGTTGAGAATGAAAATAAAATGAAAAATAAATATTATAAAACAAAAAATATTTTTAAAATAGTAAAATAATAAAAATTAAAAGAATTTAAAATAATAAAAATAAAAAAATAAATTAAAAGAAAAAAATAGAAATAAAAGAGAGAAACTTTTATAAACAACTTGTAATTACACCATGTAATTATCTGCTTCCCTGTGAATTGGAAAATTTAATTACACCCGGCTAATTATGTCCAATTATTTTCTGACCATGTAATTACTATCCCAACCAAAAAGGACAAAGAGTGTAATTACGCCTAATTACACTAAATCCAATTACTAGGTTGTGTTTCCACCGTAAGTGACCTTTTCTGTATGATCTATGCGTAGAATTGGATTGATTTAGGGGAACTACAATTATGATTTGTTAATTAATAATGCTGTAAATTTGAAAATTTTAAACTGTAATATCTTCCAGGCCTCCTACTTTGTTTCACTAGTTACTATTTTAGGAAGCCAAGCAAGTCGTAGGACATTTTACCCTGTTTTTCAATATAACTTATCCTTTTTGTTAAAATTGTGAACCATCAACTACCTTTCTACTTCACATATTAAATGTGTCTGCAATAAATATTTAACCAACATGATTGATATATATTTTTTGTGGAGCCATGGAGGTGGGGTGGGGGTAGGTAATGAGAAGGATGGGGGGTGGGGCAGAGAGATGAGATGAGGCCAAAAACCTCTGGTGTCTTGATATGGGCTAACATAATATCTAATCAATTATCACACCTACCTTGGCTTTATAAAAATATACATTCATTGATGAAGAGATCACACATCACTGGCCATATCTACAATGCTAAACAAGCAACTATTTCCATTGCTTCTCGTCTGCATCGTGGTGGCTACAACTACCACCACAGCAGCATTTACAGCAGCTGAGGACGCAGTTGTCACGTGCAACACGGTGTATAGTAACCTCGAACCATGTCTTACCTATGTGCTAAGTGGTGGATCCAGTGTTCCGCCAGAGTGCTGCAATGGGTTTAAATCTCTCCTCAACGCTGCACGTACCACAGCTGACCGCCGGAGCGCTTGTAATTGCATAAAGAGTGTTGCTTCAAGAGCTACTGGAGTTCAAGTCAGCCGTGCTGCTAAACTCCCGGGAATATGTAAGGTCAATGTTCCTTACAAGATTAGTCCAAATGTTGATTGCTCTAAGATCACATAAAAGACATTTTATGTGAGTGGAATTATAATATGAATTTCAGTCATGAGATTAAATGTGTTTGTGTTAGTGAGAGTGGGATTACTCATGTCCCTATTGATGTCCTAATCCAATAATCCCACATTTTGTAAGCTTTCTTATTTTAGCAATTAGTCAAATTGGCATTTGAATAAATAATTTCTTCCCTTTTCTTTTGTTACTTTGAGATGAAAAGAGTTTATTTAAACAAATCCCAAGTAGCAGAACAAGGTTTGAATCGTTTATCTTTTTATTTGAGTATTGGCTATCTATTAGATTGCAGATTTTCGTTGCATTGTTAGCCAGGCGCAAATAACAAAATGACATACTATTTTTAAGATGCAACCAACAATCGGGAATAATTTAACTCTTTTTTTAAAAAAAGAAAATTGGGGATCGGGGAAGAAGAAATAGGGAGGGGATTACAAAATTGAGACTATAAGAAAAATAAAAAAATATTATCTAATTCAATACTCCATAAAAGAAGATGACATAACTAATAGCCATTTTGGTTGTCTTAAAAAGTTTTTTTTACCCCACCGCTTGGGAGCTCCACCTTTTTACTTTCTTGATGACTTAAACTCACAATTTTAAATCATCTCCAATCCAACACTAAATTCTACATCATTTTAGTGTGTGAATAGCGTTACATTAAATTTGGTGTAACACTATTTATCACACCAATTGACTTTATTAAATATTTAAATATTATTTCATTATACAAATCGTTTAATTAAATATAATATAAATTGTATGTTTTAATTAGCTTTTTATATATTATTTTTTATGTAATATTTTTATAATCTTATTTTAGATATAAAAGTTAGCAATTTTTATAAATTAATTTTTCTATATATGACTTTTTAAAATTTTATAATTGAATATAACTACATTAAAAATACAAATATATATTAGACAAATAATACAATATACTTTAAAATAATAAAAAAAAATAAACATTCAATGAAGTAGTAATTGACCTACATTAATTTTAAAAAGTACAACAAGACATAATCATTTTTAAAAATTACAATAATAACTTAATAGTTTGGGCAATAGATGAAAATTATCCATTTCAACAATTTCTACCTCGATATAAAAAAATTAAGGACAAAGACGTTCATTTTGAACTACGTAATGCATTAATAGAGCATTTATTGGAGCAATATTGCGGTCTTGAAAGTTGAATATTTATGTAGAATTTAAAATAAACTTTTCAATTATGTAATATTTATTTAATTGTATTTCATTAATGATTTCACTTTTACTTTTTTTATCCATTACTATTTATACTGTATAATATTTTCTTAGCAATTTATATTATTTTAAAAAATTATGATATAAAATAATTTTATATTAAACAATTATAGAAAATTATGAATTATACATGATGAATGTGCAACACCCCTCATGTATATAGGCTTGGGAAAACTGGAAGTTAAGACTTGTGGTAATGGTTTGATACTACGAGCCATTCTATGACCTGTAGAAAAAACCACGGGTCGTAGGTGGGTTCATGAAAAGTGCCCAGTGAAAATGAAAATTTGAGAATTTTTTAAAGTTGATTCACGTGATACCAGACAGAACGTATAATAAACTACGACTTGTCAAAGGGTTTGTACAAGGGAGCCCCGAAGGGGCCTAAAATTTGTCCAAGTCTGGAATCACTCTACGGAAGGACTTACGACCCGTAGAAAGCTTTACGAACCATGTTGCATGTTCGTGGCTTAGAAGCTGCAATTCCAGTTACTCAAATTTTGTGACATGAAGTTTTATGAGCCAAGGTACGAGTCGTATGTTGAACCACGACCTATAGAAAGAGTTTCGTAGATAACTTAATCAATATTTTTAAAGAAGGGAATTTTCGTCCTTTCTCGCCCTTTTAAGCCTAAACTTGTCAGTTTTCACTTGATTAAATCCCTAAAATGTGATTCTCAACTTATTAACGCTCAAAACATACTCTAAACTTAGAACGTAGTTTCAAGAGGAGAAGGCTAGGGCTTTCAAGCACCTTCCTAAAATTCTTCAAGAATCTAATTCCCCCAGGTATGTAAGGCCTATGAAAATCTTACTAAATTATGTTATCATCTATTAGTCTCTCCAAGTATCAAGTTATTAGTTGATAACAAGATTTCTTCATTATGAGTAATTGTTCTTGTTTATGCTATTTTTGAAGAAAAGTATGAAATTTGCTAAAATTTTCTACTAAATTGAGGTCTTAAGTTGAGATACTACTTTTAATTGTTAAACTAGTTAAATCCTGAAGTTACTTCGAAAATCTATGAAATTTGAAATCTTGCTTTAAGCTCAAGAAAAGTATTTGCCTAAGTATTTTAAGAATAGTGAAGCATGAAGCCTATGATTTTAGACAATTTTGAAAAAAGTTAAGAGAGCTAAAGTTGGGCTAAGTTCCAAAATATTAAAAGGGTATTTTGAGAATTTTTTATCTTAAACTTATGAGCATTATAAAAGTTATTTTGGGAGTAGTATTGAGCATCGATACAAGTGAGAGTAATAATAACTTGAACTCGTAAACTACGTAGCCATCATAGGACAGGATTGTACCACCAGTACAACTCTTCATTTGCCACCGAGATGACCCAATTTTGGGATGAATCCTCTCCCCAAGTTTTCGTCCCTTATCCTGACAAAGTATGGGATGACTCTAGCAGTGTGGGCAAAACGTTGTATCATCATGAGGCTCATAGTTTGATTGTCGGTTACAGAAACTCCCCAAGGTAAAGTAAACAAATTCTTGTATACAGAGTTTCAACATAGGATATTTATTTTCAGCATACACTTTGTTTATTATTTTTACTGTCATATTTTGAGACATGCATTTAGTTACTTCTGAGTATAGTGCCCTACCCTAAGTTCCCTATTTTGGCTGTTTTACATGCTTGTACATTCCATGTACTAACGTCCTATGGACCTGCATCGTTTTATGATGCAGACGTAGGTGACAAAGTCCCTTAGCAAATGCTCCGTTGAGGACAAATATTTCATTTAGCTATTGGTGAGGTCTCCTACCAGTCAGAGACTTTGGAGTCTTTATTTCTGTTTCAATATTTATTTTCAGTTGTGGTTACCGTGGGCCTGTCATGGTAGTTGTTTTAGATTATCTTAGTTAGAGATTCCATGGACTGGATGACATGACTTTTAGTTATTGTTGGGATATTTCCTCTATTTAGTTATTTCAGATTATTGTAGTATCTTTAGCTCATTATATCTAAGCCTATCATATATTATTTTAAGTCTTCCGGTGAGAAAAGTAGCTAGGCCAAGTGGTTCGCTTGGGACCAAAAATAATTCTGGTGCCGACCATGTTCAGGGTTTAAACTCAGGGCGTGACAGAATGTTATAGAAAGAATTTTTTTATGAAATAAAAAATATAATGAATTAAGAAATACTAATATAATGATGAAGAAAGTGAAAAATATTTCTTTTTTAGTGTAAAATTTGGTGAAGTGATTTCGAGTTGATTTAGACTAAAATAGTGTTGACACTATTTTAATGTAATATTTGGTCCTATGAATTGGAGATACTTTTAAAATTGAAAAGGAAGGATGTTTATCATCCAAACAACTCCCTCTTGTCACCATTTTTGTTCATCAATTGCAAACTTTGACCGTGCTTTTCTAAAAATGGTTAAACATTAAATTAAAAAAATTCAAGCCTTTCATATATGACAAGGTATGTATCATTTTGCTCCCTCCGTTTAGAAAAGAATAATTGTAACAACCCGAAATTTTTTAAAATCTCCTTATGATTGTCCTTATATGATATACTACAGACCATGATTAAGTTTTGGTAGCCACGGGTCGAGTTTAAGTGGTCGAATGCAAAATGGACTAGTTGGTGGCCTAGAGGAAAAGTTTTGGCAGTGTACTTCAAACAGACATAACTTTTGATGTGTAATGAACCATGTGAGCTTCTACATATCAAATTGAAGGTCTTTGAGTTAGCTTTGCAACGCAACTAGTTTCACTCAATTCTAAATTTGGATGAGGGAGATATGTCCAAATCTGTAAAGCAGCCAAAAATCTGGAAAAGTGCTTTAGTGTGCCAAGGACGACCGTCCTTCAGGGAAGGACGGCCGTCCTTTAGGAAGGATGGATGGCCGGCCTCCATGCCTATATATAGCCAGTCCGAGTTCAGAATCAGAATATAAAAAATTTCCAAACGATTCCTATATTTTTTTCTGTTTCGAATTTCGTTGTTTTCGTCAAATTTTGGGGAGTTCAATCTTGTGGATTTCTTTCGGTCCGTGCAGTTATTCTTTTGATTATTATTACCTCCATTATTGAAGCTTGGAAGGAAATTTGGGGAAAACATTGGATTCTTGCACCTTCCTTCAATTTTATTGCTTGGATACGAGGTATGTGGGACTTGATTCAAGGATCCCCTTTCATCCTTGAAGATCCTAAGAACCCTAACCCT
>JBCEWC010003533.1:0-29950 GCA_038996855.1 Solanum aculeatissimum
TTTACTATTTATTAGCTATCTTTGGATATAGCAGTTGTGATATTATCACTCTCTATATATTCGGCTTCCGCAACAATATGCAAGTTGGCGAAACGCTATACGTGCTAGTCTGCAACTTAGAAGTAAATGCACGAGGTTAAATTTGTAAACTAACTTCCACTTCTTACCTTATTTCTCAAAGCAGCTCCCATCTTTTTGTAAAGTGCTTTAGTATCATTTTCATCAGCCAAATCTTTCTTTTGCCTATTTTAGTGCCTCTGCTTGCCTTTTTTTTGCTCACTGTTCTGTTGATGTTGTAAATTTTCTAGCAGTAAGTGCTGTTTTATCCTCACTGAAATTTTTGATGAAGTTTTATCATCAACAAAATGCCACTTTTTCATTCAAGTGATTGGCTTCTCTTGTGTTCTTGTATGGTACCTCCACTTGCAGTGATGTTTCCATTTTGATTTCAGTCAATGCGTTAACATTTGAACGACCTCACCGGTCTCTGAGGGAAGGTTCATTCTTTGCCTTCTCCACTTGATAGAAATCAGTTATTTCTGCCTGAAATACCTCTTAAGGAAGAAATTAGTTATACCTGCCAGAGATACTGGTTAAGGAAGTTATCAGGTAGTAAAAATATCTCACGGTATCATAGTTGTCTCATCTCAATAGTTAATGGGCCAAACTTGACCTTATTAGTGTGATAACTCCACTTTCTGCGCTTGTTTTTGTGTATACACTTTTTGAAGGTGTTTTTCTTCTATTTTGGGTTCTCTACAGATAAATGATGATGCTTTTATACATAAGGCGTATGTGATTTGTTCGCTTAAATGCTCTCTTTCTCCTTCCAATGCAGCTCGGGCTTGCTTGGAGCAATGTGCAGTTGGGAATCGAGATTTGGCGTCCTCAACTGTTTCTATCAATGATGGAGGAGGTACTATATTCCAGCACGTGAATATCTTGGTGACTTCCGGAGCATTGATACCCAGCTTAGTTAAATGCTTGCTCTTCCGCCTGGGTGATTTAATCCCTAGCGAAAATGGTTAGTTTCTTTCATCATTCTGATATTTAACCTTTTTGACTAATCCTAGTTTAAAATCTTGATTGAGGTATCTTGTTTTTCATTATATTTGACCTTTCACAGTTTTTGGCCTCAAAAGAGTTACGTGCTGTGTTTGAATTTCATGGCATATAAATCGCACGACTTTTGGAAATATCCCTGATATCTCCAGCTCATATTTTTATGTTTAGTACTTGGCTATCTCCCTTTAGGAATAAGGGTGGACGGCCCATTGTCCATGAGTTATGTAGTTAAAATAGCAGATTCTCAGTGCCCCATAAAAGAAAAAACAGAATCTCTCCCTTTAGGAACTGGATATGTATGTTTCACATCAATTATTCCTAAGCTCGTGCATATCCTGGCACAACCGTTGATCTATGTCCTCCGATAGTTCATATTCTTCCTTTCTCATGTATAAGCATATAATAATGCAACATGCAACTTCCGGAATCATTCTATGACACCTTTATCATCATTTCAGTTTACAGCTCATGGGACGTTGGCAAGCTCCAGTGCTTCTCATGGATAAAGGAGCGGTTCAATGGGTCAAACGTGCAATTTTGTGTTATCGGAGATGGATGGGAAGAATGTGAAGCAGCAGAAAGTTTGAAATGGCCATTTGTCAAAATTGACCCACAGCCTAGCAGTTTTCATCGGTTTCCAGGCTTAACACCAAAGGATCTGAGCCACTACTTCTCTGTTGTGTATGGTAATTCTGATGAAAAAGATAATGATACACTAGCTCCTTCTGGCAATTGATCATGTAAAATATGCAGTTTACTGAAAAACTTCAGGTAAAGTTCTCATTTTTGCATGAGAAAATTCCTCTAAATTATGTCTTTTGGCCTGTGAAGCCTTTCTGTATAGTTAACTTCTCAGTGACTCCTTGCATTTTTAGTCTCTTCCGTTATGGCCACTCTATAGGCGCTCAACGTTAAAAGATGTTTAACATATGTAGAATTCATATATAATTAGTTTTTTTATTTATGCATGTTGGCTAAAAAAGTAGACCATTGTTTTAAAAGATAGCGTCGGGACCCTCGGGATGGGACTCTAGCAAAACGTCTTGAGGTTTAGTTTTGTGAGACTTATGTCCTAAACGTACAATCGTACGTTCTAAGCATGCTTGAGGCTAACATAACAAGTCTTACCCAAATTATAGCAGCCCTCATAATTTTATAGTAAATGAATGATTTTTAATAGTTTCTTCATATATAAAAATAAAAAGATTTTAGAGTAATTCAAATAACAAGTTGTAGTATGACATATTTACTATTTGTTAATACTGTGAAGATGATTATATATTATGTAATTTTTTTTTAAAAATACAAAGCAAAATTTTATTTTTGTACTTATTATTGATCTTCATGTTTTTGTCATATGCCTCAAAATTATTATATTTTATTTTTTAGCTATTTAAAAGTAGTTTTATTTTTATTCATGATGGGGTGATGTTTTTATTATAATACTAATAAGTTTTATTGATTATTTTCTTTTAGGATGGTAAACTGTTTTAGTATAATCGTAATATATTTTTAGAAATAATGATACTTTTATTATTTGAAAATTAAGATATTATAATTGATTTGCATCTCATAATAATTTTTATATCATTACATTGTTTATATTTGTAAAATCACGTTGGAAACATTAGTTTCTATGAGTTTTGTTAATCATATTTGTAATTATTTTAATTTATTGATGTGTTTTTATAATTTTGTATTATTATATTATTTTAGTACATTGAAATTAAAAATTTAAAGATTCATGAGACTTACGTTTCACTCCGTATTAAGTAAATCACCCTGCCATCGCCTTTTAAAATACTGAAATATATAATAAAGATTTTGTTTAGTCTCAATCTTATCTTATCTTTTATATATATATATATATATATATATATAAAAGAGGATGTTTAAAGGGTGATGTGGTATCTTCTAAGAACAACACTAATTTTTTTGCTTAAAATACTCGTTACATAAAAAATTAAAAAGCCACAACGTAAAAGAAACATTCCCAAACTAGTGCTTTAGTTAAGCCTCACTTCCTTTTGTTTCATCAGATGCCCCAAAGGGACGTGAAAGATATTGCAATCCATCAATCAGAGTCCATTGAAACACTTCAACAAGTAAATTTTTTAATCTCTTCTATCTTCCTCAAGAATGAACAACCCAACCCTCATTCTCGACCCCCAATACAGTTACACTTTTTCTTTCTTTTTGTTCGGTGTTGATTGTGTGTTTTGAAGTTTGGGTTGTGATTTTCATTTTGAGTAGCAACCTACAATTCCTGCTACTTCATGGACTTTGGTAGGCTAATTCATAACTGCAAAGTGCTAAAACTTGCAAAGAAAAAACTATGGATTCCAACTGTTAGATTAGTTGCCCGAACAAATTTTTCAAGTTTGAGAAGCAACTTATCTCATGAGAATGTAACACTCCCTTACGAGTGGGGTGATCATTTACTGGCGCTCTTAGATTTCAACATTATTATTTTTTCCCCAATTTTTTTGGCTATAATCCATAATGTTTCCTAACACAAGTGACGTTTTAGAAAAGGTAAACAAATAGTCATATTAGTTTAATTAAAATAAATGAAACATTACATCTTCTACTTGCCCTCTATCTCTTTCTTTGAAATGCGAGATGATACTTCTTCAACTATTTACTCTGATATTGATGAACAAGTCTGAACAATTAGTTAGAGGAAGTAATAATCTAAAAAAAATAGCAAAATTATGTTTGACATGAAAAGCTTTCCCCTTTTTAACAATGCTTTGCTCGAAAATAATATGGAGAGCAGCAACTGAGGAACATATTTTGCATGGGGAGGTGATCGCAAGAAAATATCAATGAAAAGGGGATAGTAGACTAGAAACAACAGGCTGCCTTATGGATATGCACTATGGAGGAATATCTTGGAAGTATGGATGCTTACAGTGGCATCGTTACATCAAGGACTTGGAAGGTAAAGTGTTGGAAGTATAGTTATTTTTGGGGGCAACATGTGGTGTCAAAAATATATTAGCAAATGTCGATTGCAAGCTTAAGATCTGTGATATAAAAAAAACTCCGAGAATAAAAAAATGACTCTCTTTTCTCCTAGATTTGCTTCACTGTAAGCGGATACTTTTGTAATTGAAAATGGTGTTTTCCTTTTGTTTTCACTATATTCCCATCTCCAATAACCATGTGCCTGGATTTGATTGTTTATCTGGTAGCACGACTTGGTTTAAAATTTTTAGATTGTCAATGTTCTGCCTCTAAAAGGTGGGGCTACTCCTAAACATTCTCAAAGAACACTGCTGGCAACTGATATTTACCCAATTGCGTGACCATAAGGGCAACCTCGAATTGTGTCCTCGAAGCCAATTTGCTTGAAATTAAGGTGTAGTTGTTGTTTTATGCTATCTATTGGTGTTCTGAATTTTCTGTTATTTGAGTTGGTTTATGTCGTTAGAGGTTTATTATAATATTCTTAAAAAATCAAAATATGAGTTGTGCACTTGTGCCTAATTAGTATTCTCTGTTGCTTTTCTGAGTTGCTACTACTCAAAAATTGATGTGTAATTAGTTTGCTTTCCACGAGTACATGTTATTTCCATTGAGGAGCCTACATGAGAAAATAATTTGTTAATATTGTTACAAGTATGTTTTGTTCCTTCTGATCAATGTCCTTTTGTTGTGTTATTAACTTAAACTTGCAAGTTCACGCTCTATTTTGTGATTATTTTCGGGTGTCAGTTTATTACTGCAACATACTAGCTAAGCACTAGAATGTTTTACATGATGCTCAAGATCTTGAGCGCTACCTATAGATTCGTCGTAAAATTGTACTTTGTGACATGACACGGATGATGTTGAACATGCTTTAACATCATTCGTCTACCTTTTCTCGGGGTGGAGCATGGTAAGTTGGGGAAGAAGCAGTGTAGTTTCAAGGTTCCTATAATGTGGAGTGAGTTAAAATAAGGAGTTTGCTATGAACTTTCAAGTAGTTCTAGACACGTAGTTACTTAATTAGAGATGATTGGTGATGTTACTACGTTTTTGGGTTTCATTTACTTCTTCAATGATCATGTACAGGTAACTTTGTTAAGTTGAATTTAGAATGTCTTTATTCTTTTATAACATAAGTTGATCAACTTTAACAGAATTGAATTGAACTAAAATTTGAGCATTCTCTTTTTCTCTTTATTGCACTATTATTTCTTTATTCATTTCTCTCACGACTCATTAGATATCAAATAGAAACAAAAGTTTGAACAAGTTTCCTTTGTTGGAGCACAAAGACAAAAATGTTTTACCTTATTTTTGGGAGTTCATATTTGAACTAAAGACGCTTGTGCCTTTCCGCCTAGGAAAAAAGAAAGTTAAATTGGAGAATATTGTGCTGGGGGTCTTATACTTTAATTTTTGGCCTAACACATCTCATCCTTAAATCAGAGCAGCTCATTTGTAGCTCTTCTAGAAATAGCGTTCACAACATAAAAGTGTGCCGCTAAATTTATTCATGCTTGTAATTGTGAGTAGAGCTCGACATACAAAATACGATGTGACATTCTTTACAGGATGATATAAGAACTGAAATTATTTTTTTGGCTCTGCATGATATCACAATTCTATGATAACTATGAAATTGTAACAAAGTTTCATAAAAATCAAACGATCTACTTAAATTGTTGGACCTGTGCTTAGCACGGTCAATGTTTGTCTAGTGGTAATAATTAACATAGTAGTTTTTAGTATTTCCATATGCTATCCCAAGACCAAGGCTTACGGTAAAAAATTTAACACCTATAAAAAAAAAACTCCGACTATATTTCTGTGTAATTAGTTAGTTCGATTTGACATTTTTTCAATATATGTTATAAAATTGAAAAATAATTTAATCATTTAATAACAATTAGAAACTTATGTCCAAACCATAATTATTAAAGAAAAAAATGTAATAATCGATTTGATTTGACCTATTAAATTGACTTCCAATAGTCATTTGATACCCTTAATATGCACTTGTTACTCATCTATAATAATCAACCGAGTTTTGTATAAATATCTTATTTTTTAATTTTTTTTACTATAAATATATATATAAATATTTTAAGACCAATCAATTTCATAAGATGATTTTTTTTTAAAAAAAACTACATAAGTAAGCAATCATAATTACTATATTTGATTTTTCAAACATGATTTACTATAAATTCCTACGAAGCCATCACTTTTCGTATCTCCTATCACTTGTCCCTCTTCTACACCTTTTCATAGTTGCCGGATCTTGTCAGGAACCTCTCTGCTTTCAGTGAAGTTTCGCTTAAGGCTTTCCTAAATTCCTTGGAAGCATCCAGGTATGCCTCTGCATCAACCTCCTTTCTATTATGAATGTTCCATTCTTTTTCTTTCCATCATCTCTACTCTGTCATAGATTTCCTCCGCTGCCTTCTAACTAAGTCATGCCCCCGCCATTAAAAGAAATTCTCTAATTAGACCTATGTCTTAACAATATTAACTGATACATTATATTTATTTGCAATAAAGCCTGAAACTATTTTCCTCCCCTGCCTACTTCACCTTTCATTTGTTGGAACATGAAAGTCCTTTAAATTAATTGTTTCTTTCAAGTGGAAACTTCACATACATGTATTCTTCAGTAGATGTATGATGCAGAGGTGTTTTCATGTTTGACAATATTATTATTTTTATTTTCAAAAAACTTTTTAAATTTTGATGATTCAAGACTATGAATTTTTTTTTTGAAATTCTAGATCACGTAATACAAAACGTAATATTTTGTTAATTTCCTTATCAAATCAGTGTAAGTTTATTCTGTGTGTCTATACATTTATGCTAATGTTGTAGATTCTTTGCGAAAAATTTAATATCCTTGAAAATTTACTTTCATGAATCACTTGTAATGTCTATTAATATAATTAAAGTGATAATTCATTCTTCTTCACATTGATACTCTAATTTTTCTTTTATATAAATTGTAAGTGATTTTTGCATACTATATCTTTGTTACTATGATTTACTTTTTTTTTTTTTTTGAATTTTAAGAATGTGGTACTATTTTTTTACAGAGTTGATACTGATCGATGTCATTTGCTGATCAATATTGGGATTTGTAGGATGTGGGATGCCATTAATCCTAAGAAATACGAAGAAGATAAGTTTCAATATAGTTTCCATTGACGGAAAAGTAATGTTTTGCTTTTATGTATAAATTACTTACTTTTAATTTTCAAAACACTCACTATGATGTAAAATTGAGCATCAATAATAGGAAAAAGTAAATTTATTGTTCCTCTATAGTTAATTTTCAGCTCCTATTGTTATTTATACGTTCATTCTGAGATGATATATACAACTCACGACATTTAAAATGTAAAATGTCGAGATATTTATCATAATTGATCACTATGTGTAATAATTAAATGATCGGACATTTGTAAAAAGACTACTTCGCATCCCATCAATAGTTTGTGAAAGATGATCCTTTAAGAGTATATATTTATAAGATGTCTTTTTTAATTCAAATATAAGAAAGACATCATTTTTGTACATCTACTTTATATATAATTTGTTTTTAACTAAATTTGTAGCATACTTATGCACTAATATCTACACATTCTTATGGTAATAATTTACAAAAATATGTAGTAGTTTGTAACTTAACCCTTATTATATGTTATTGAGAAAAGATTAAAAAATTATAGTGTCATAATTGTTACAGTTTATAATAAATTATTATTTTATCAGGTTAAATTTTAGACTTTAGATTATCTTTTTTTCTTTATGTTTCTCTAATTAATTGATATCGATTTGAGTTATAAATTTTAGATTGTCAATTGTGTTTTAAAATATGATTGCTGATAAAAAAATAAGGACGAAAAATTAAAGAAGGATAGAGATATAATATAAGAAGAAGCAATAAAGAATAGAAGAGAAAATGCAATAGAAAAATATTAGAAGCAACGACATTATAAAGGCATGAAAAATATTAACCTTTATTGAACTTGAATGTCCAACAATTTATATCAAGAAATAAAATAATAATAATAGCTAATAACAAAAAAAAAAAGAAAACACATGATATTTGAATGTTAACCTTACATGGGTTATTCCATATTTAATTAATATTTATTTTATCAAAAATTTTAAGAACATCTACAAGAGATGAAAAAGTTATAAAAAGATTTTATATTAAGTAATATACTATCTTAATATTTAATTATATTTTAGTGTTTTTTGAGTACACTAGTAAATAAATAAAAAAATCTGTATCTTGTAAATCTTTTTAATCCCTAGATAATTCCGTATCTTCTTCGTTGTTTACACGCTTCTTCAATCCTAACCACAAACTCCTTGTTTTTCCCGGATAAAAACAAAATTCTGATATTCTTATAGATTGCCTACATTAGTCCACTTTCTCTTGCTGTTATCGCAAACAACAATATGACTAATATTTTATTTGTTTCATATTATATAGATAATTTTTATTTTATTATTTATTATTTATTAATTTAATAAATACTCATATAATATGAAACACATGGAGCGAACGAGAGAAATAAACAACCACCATGAAAACTGGAGTGCTCATGAAAACTGGAGTGCTTGCAAATCCTGTGTGCTCCCAAATACTACCCTCTGTCACTTATCAAATGGCCCTACTCCAACACCAAATATTAGAGGAAATTTACTCCTATTAGTAAGGTAGCGGAAATTCTAATAGCTCAGTCAATTGGTTAAAAATGAATTTTTATTCTTAATTTTCACCATATAATTTTTTATTTTATTTTTTAAAAGAAAAGAAATAGTATAGTAGCTAATAAATAGTACCGGAGGTATCAATTAAAGCCAAGGTCTTTTCAACAGCAACTTCGTTTTCTACTTTGTAGCTACTACAAAGTAGACATGGATAACGGGAGCAAGCAACTGCATGTCCTCTTCCTTCCTTACTTCGCCACTGGTCATATCATCCCATTAGTTAACGCCGCCAGGCTATTCGCCTTTCACGGCGGCGTCAAAGTCACAATCCTCACTACCCACCACAACGCCTCCCTATTCCGATCTACTATTGACAACGACGTTGAAGACGGCCACTCCGTAATCTCTATCCATACTCTTAGGTTCCCCTCCACTGAAGTTGGGTTGCCTGAAGGGATCGAGAACTTCAGCTCCACCTCTTCAGCCGAAGTCGCGGGCAAAGTATTTTACGCCATTTATCTTCTACAGAAACCAATGGAAGATAAAATTCGTGAAATCCATCCGGATTGTATTTTCTCTGATATGTACCTCCCATGGACCGTCGATATTGCCTTGGAGCTCAAAATCCCCAGGCTATTGTTCAACCAGTCCAGCTACATGTACAATTCCATTCTGTACAATCTGAGGCTTTACAAACCTCACAAATCCAAAACTATTACTAGTACTGATAGTATCTCAGTTCCTGGTTTACCCGATAAGATCGAGTTCAAGCTATCCCAACTTACAGACGATCTGATAAAGCCTGAGGATGAGAAGAATGCTTTTGACGAATTGCTCGACCGAACCAGAGAATCCGAGGATCGAAGCTACGGCATCGTTCACGACACTTTTTACGAGCTAGAACCTGCCTACGCTGATTACTATCAGAAGGTGAAGAAAACTAAATGTTGGCAAATTGGTCCCATCTCCCATTTTTCTTCCAAGTTATTCCGTAGAAAAGAGCTGATTAATGCTGTCGATGAAAGTAACTCATGTGCCATTGTAGAGTGGTTGAACGAGCAGAAGCATAAATCAGTCCTCTATGTCTCTTTCGGGAGCGTAGTTAGATTCCCAGAAGCCCAACTCACTGAAATCGCAAAAGCTCTAAAAGCTTCGAGCATCCCTTTCATTTGGGTAGTGAAGAAGGACCAATCGGCAGAAACCACGTGCTTGCCGGAGGAGGAAAAATTGAAGAACAAGGGTCTGATTATTAGAGGGTGGGCGCCGCAACTAACCATCTTGGACCATTCAGCCGTGGGAGGATTCATGACACACTGCGGTTGGAATTCCATACTCGAAGCCATCATCGCCGGCGTCCCGTTGGTGACGTGGCCGGTGTTCGCGGAGCAATTCTACAATGAAAAGCTTGTGGATGTAATGGGGTTAGGAGTGAAGGTGGGGGCAGAAGTACATGAGTCGAATGGAGGTATAGAGATCTCGAGCCCTGTGATAGAGTGCGAAAAGATCAAAGAAGCAATAGAGAAATTAATGGATGACTCAAAGGAAAGCCAGAAAATTAGAGAGAAAGTAATAGGTATGAGCGAAATGGCTAAAAATGCAGTCGAAGAAGGTGGATCTTCATCGAACAATCTCACTGCCCTTATTGATGATATCAAGAATTTTACTTCCTCATTGACGGCGAACGGTTAAATATTGCAGTAAAAGAAGTTGCTGGCAGCTGGATGATGAAATTAATTATGTTGGTTTTAGTTATTATGTTAGATTATTAATTCTTGTGTTATTTATATTTTTAGGAGACGACCCCTGAGTGTTTGTCTTCCTGTTTAATCAATCTGAGAATTTAAATATCCAAATAACTCCTCTTAGCAATTAACTGTTTGTTTCTTTCTTTGGGCTCCGATAGTGACTGGATCAAAATCAACCATGTAAGTTAATTAAAGATTAAATGTACTTAATCAAATATCATGAGGCTTAAAATTATAATAAAGGGATCAAAAATACTATTTTTTCTAAGAGTATTTTAGTCATTTAAATTATTTTACCCTAAAATAAATTTTATTCCAAAATTACTATCTATTCAGAGGCAAAAATATTTTATCTCACTACTAATTATTAATTTTGAAATAGTTTTTGCAAATTTTATAATCAAACAAAAAATTAAATAGTATAAAAAATTTATAATAAAAATTATTTTTCTTTATTCATCACACCAAATAGATTCTAAATGCGCAAAATTAGTACTCTTTTTGGTTCACACTAACAGAGTCGGTCAAAAACTAAGTAATATAATTAACAACAAATTGGGAAGAGACCTATACAACTCAACTCATACAATCCAAATCACCCCCACACACGCATTAGATTGATTAATGATAATCATTCTCCAAAGTTAAAAAGTGTTAGATACTTTTATACGTAAATAATTTTATTTTATAATAATTATATAATATATTTTATTTTTAATATATCAATCAAATATTGTATAAGATATAATTTTAATATGACTAATGAAAATATTACTATTACCTATATTCAGTATTGACTTATAAATAGTATCAAAGCGGCTATTGTACTTTCACATTTCTGAAGTTCTGAAAAATTAGTTATGAAAGAACTAAAATCATAAATATTAGAGAGAAGTATTAAAAATATTTTTAAATTTGGAACGAATTATTAGTTTCGTTCTCGAGCTTAAAAATACTTCTCAACTTGGCGAACTAAGTTTAAATACACCCTCAAATTTGACATAAATTATTAGTTTCTTCCCTACACTATTGATAGGCTTAAAAACACCCCAGACCCCAACTTGGCAAACTGGGCTCAGATAATCCCTCCCATACCACGTGGCATAACAAGTGAGTAGGGGTGTCAAATGGGCGGGTTGGGTTGAAATTGAGAATGTTAGAATGAGTTGAAATTGAATTAGGTTGGGTTATGACCGCCCAAACTTACTTTGGGCTCAAATGAGTTGGGCTCAAATGGGTTCAAATTCGGGTTGGGTCATGACCCGTCCAATTTGACCCGCTCAATCACAATAATTTTAACATAATATTTTTTTTTTATAATCACAATTTGAGTTTCAACTCAAAATATAACAATAAAAAGTTATAAATTGATAGATAAATGATAGAAAATATAAAATAGATAAAAAACATGCATTACATCAATGCAAGTAAAGAGCTTTAGAGCAGGTTGAAATTGAAGATTCTTTTGATATGGGTTAAAGTTTGAACGAGTTGAGATTGAACCCAATTAAAATTATCTTGAGCCCAACCCATAAAATTTTGGGCAGGTTACCTATATTTGGGCTCATTTTAACACCCTTACAAGTGAGTACAATTTATTTAAAACGCGTAAAAGCTTAAAAAAAGACCACATCAACCTTAATTTTCCCGTTTTTTTAAAAGAAGAAGAAGAAAAATTTCCTTCAATACTAGAATACCCTTTTTCTTCCCAATTAACTTTTCCTTCATTAATGGTGACCTTAAAGCAGGATCTATTTTTTTTTTTCATTCTCATTTTTAATTGCTTAATTCTCTTTCTTTTCCTATTTTGTATATGATTATTTTTTGTCAATGTGGACTTCTGGCAACGTTAAAATTTTCATGGTCAAATGACAATCTCGTAAGAAGATTTTGGGATTGTAAAAATATGGCAGCTAATGAAGCTCTACAAAATTTCAAATCAAAATTTAATAAGTTACAGAAACATAAAGTTGTGGGGTGTTTTTAAGCTTATCAATAGTTTAGGGACGAAACTAATAATTCGTGTCAAGTTCGAGGGTGTATTTAAGCTTACTTCGCCAAGTTGAGAGGTATTTTTAAGCCTATCAATAATAGAGACGAAACTAATAATTCGTGCCAAGTTTGAGGATGTATTTAAGCTTAGTTCGCCAAGTTGAGAGATATTTTTAAGCCTATTAATAATTTAGGGACGAAACTAATAATTCGTACCAAATTCGAAGGTATTTTTAGTACTTCTCTTTTACTATTATTCATATCCAAGTTTGCCTCAAACTTCACAAATTTTGTTTATGACTAGGATCATGAATTCAAAGGAATTCTTTTGAATTCATAATTTTTTATGTAGATTCCAGTATAGTACCCATTAAAATTGTTAAAGATATTTAATTATGAATCGACAATTTAAATAAGGCTACGGGCTTGGAATGTGTCATGAATTCATGGAATTAAAATGAGAAAAAATTCATAAAAATACAATTACTTAATTTACATTGAAAAAATATAGTTCCAAATTTACATTACAAATCTTTAACTCAAAATACAATTTGATATACAATAATATATGTTCATATACAGTAATATACAAAATGTTCATTTTATTCTTTTATAAAAATATTTTAAAGTTTGATATAAAATATTATACACCCAATATACAAGATTATACAAATTTTTAAGAGATTTTTATACACTCATATACAATAATTTATAATTTTATATACACTATTTTTTTGCATTGGATTCGTCTCATCAAGATCGATTATTTGGCTATAAATTTGTTTCTTTTTGGAGTTTGGGACGGGGTTGTGGCCTCATGGCATTCTTCAAGGCCTTTAAGCTCCTCCTTTGGACCAATTCAAGTAAACATTATATTGAAAACATCGATAAAATTATGTCAAGTAACTTGTAAATTATATTAGGTATAATTATCTGAATCAAAATTTTGAATCTGTTTCTAATAATATTGACAAAACACACTACAATAATTTGTGTTGTCGAAGCCTGCATGCATGTTATAATGAGAACAACTCAATGAAATTAATTGAAACAAATGATAGTTCAAGTGTTTAAGTGAAATTTATTGATAAATATGAAGAACTAAAAATATATGAATTATTTTTCTTTTAGTCCAAATAACCAAAGAAAAACCTCTTGGCATAGCCTTGACTTTTCAAGAAGTGGGATAAGAATATCCAATTGAAAAATTGGGATCTAAGAATAAAAACAAAGAAAGTAGGGTCAAAAAAGTACAAAGAAAAAGTTGGGGTGGTCCCTTTGAAATTCAATATGTGCTTATCTATCAATCCAAAATAATGTGTTTCTTTTGCAGCTCAAGTATGAAAAAGTTACATTGCCCATGCCCTTGGGCTCTAGTCTTTTCTTTAGGTATTTGCCATCGAAAATTTTGGGATTCGATTAATTTGAATTCGTATCAAATAAACATATTAATGGAGATAAACTGCTCCTTTTAAAGTAGTAGTATTTTATTTTCAGTACATATTAATTTATGAAATAATTATTAATTATTTAAAAGTATAATAGATTCATGTACATTGTCAAAATAGGCCAAGCTTAATAAATTTGATCAAATTTAAACACTACTCTATTGATATCTCTCTTTTCGCTCTTTCCTATACACCCAAAACACACACTCTCCCTCCCTCCCTCGCACCTTCTATTCTATGTTCATCTTTAAAATTTTTAAGTGCGATTTTATTACCATAGAAATTCGATGATACCTAAGTCATTGATGGTTTTTCCAATAAAGATGGCTATTGCAATAGTGGTGGTAGTAGTATTAATTGATTTATTTGCTTTGATTATTTAGAGGAAATAAATGGTCGCATATGTATATAATAATCAAATGATTAGTAATGATCCCTGCTTACGGAGAAATTTATTAAGTCATTATTTATCTTCGTTATTGGAGTTACTAATTACTATGAAGTATTGTTGACATTTCGTTGAAGAAATAGGTAGTTGTTGTTGAAGTTTGAAACTTCAAAATTTGATTTTTTGCAAATAAGCACCGTTTCGAATGGGTATCGTTGCAAAAAATTAGTTACATATTGAGGAGCTTAAATATGAAATTTTAGATAATTTGGTGTAGTTTTTGAGATGTTTTTAGATGAATTTGATGCTTGAATTCAAGGAAGTAGATGAAGTCCCTTTTTTGTATAATATTGTATACGAATGTATAAATACCTCTTATAATTTTGTACAATATTATATATTGAGTGTGTAATATTGTATATCAAATTTTAAAATATTTTTATAAAAATAAAATAAAATTTTATACATTGTTATAGAGCGGATGTATAATTGGGGGCTAAAGATGTGTAATGTTTGATTTCAGCAATATTTTTGCAATGTAAATCACGTAATTGTATCTTTTTGAAATTTTCCTTAAATCTTTTGTATTCTTAATTTGTAATCTAGGCGTTTACCTCTTATCTTTATACGTTGCCTCTATAGTTAAACATAAAACTTGGTTTAGCACTTTGATTATTGAAAGAAAATTTTAACTGGGATAAAAATATATTTACCTAAGCTCTATGTACGATAATAAGAACAAGGACATGGAAATTAAAGATTCGAGAGTAAATATGCAAAAATTGAATGGTAAAGACAGATATATAAAATCCGTAATAACATATCTAATATTTGTTATTACTTATATTTTTTGGAAATGAAGATATATGTATAACTTAATTATTTACTTTAAAAATAATTAATATTATATATGAATATATCATATGGTTGGAAGTATAAAAGAAATTCAAAGTGAAGCATGAACACCACAAATTAATTAATTCCAACCATCCCTGCAAAAAGGTTCATTGGCCATACCCCCATTGTCTTTAGTCTTTAGACTTGAAGGACTTCACATTGCTGTGGAGTAAGTACTGTCCTTTTCTCCATAAACTTGAAATTGTCGCTATGTTTCTAAATTCATGTAGATAACAAAGCAACTCTAGTGTTAGAATCATCTATTTTGCTCCACAACACTTTCATGACTATTTTGTCTTTTTTAAAAAAAAAAATTAATGCGCGATATTATTTGTCTTGAGTTTGATTGATTCGAATTTACATCAAAAAGTTTTGCTTTACTAATAAAACACTCCCCATAAAAATGATTTTTATTATAAAAGTTCAAATTCAAAACTTCTCATTAAGAATGAATTAGTACTTTAACACCTCATCACAATCTTGATGGTCCGACCTCACCACTTGCCCACGAGTCCATAACTTCCACCCACCAAAGAAAAAAAAAGCTAAAAATCAACACATACTTTTTTTAAAAATCTAATGTCGCCATTATTGGGAAAGAATTGACTTGGATCAATGCAATATGACGTTTTCAGACTTGCTTGATTAACATTACACATCAAAACTCAAGCTTCTAGATTGTGCTTTCTATGGCAACCAAGTTTTGTAGAATTTTATTATTATCAAAAATAGGAAAGTTTCAATGATATTATTGAAAAGTTGGCCCACAGAAAATTTCAGCATTATATTTTGATAGAGGGAGGATGCTGAAGAATATTTTAAATGAAACTGGATGAACTATAATGTTTCAATGATTAAGCTTTTCTCCTTTTATATTTTAACATATGGTTCTCCAATTTTAACTATATTTTAATACTAGCCACGGAGTCTTGTTTTCCAATACAACATTTATTTTAAAAGAAAAGCAACCTTCTAATTTTTCAGATTGGCTTAGATTCTGTAAAGTGGACCACATTCTCTTGTTGTTATCATAAAGAAAATGACTAATAAACTCCCATACCTTGCTTTATTTTTTTATTTATAGAAATAACCAAACTCAACTTTTCTTTATTTATAGAAAAAAAGAAAATGACTAATAAACTCCCCTTTAGATAGACATTCTATAACTAGAAATGAATTTGAAGATACATGATGTTTTTACTGAAGTTGGGAAATTTTAGTGGAATTTACTTACATGAGTTCTATTTGAAAAGTATCAAATAAATCAAAATTCATTAAATGTCTTGCACTCCTTTATGACTCATATTATCTTGTGACTTTGCACATGTTGCCCTACACTTCACTCAAAATATCTTTCTCTGTATTTATCTTAGAATTTATCCATTAGGATTAAGTTAAACAAGGGGCAAGCCTGGTTTTTATGTTTCTAGTTGTCCATTCAACAAGATAAGATTTGATAAGAATGAATCTGGGGATTATGTTTGATAAAGTCTTACCCGTGTCCACACTGAAGTCTCTGTGTCTCAACTATTCCACAAGGCATCTACCACTGCCTTTTGCTCTCTGCTGATATCTGAACGTTGATCTGTTATGATTTTCATCTCACTGAACCATATCCTGGTGCGAGGGAAATAACGAAAAGCAACTAAGCTGTACAAAATATCATTCAAAGTTTGCATAGTTCGACTCTAAATAGAGAAACTATGACAACAAAAATGAGACAGATGGAGTATTATATCTGTCGTATTTAAGACACAAAGACAATATGGGACCCCAGTACTTCTATGTATAAACAACAAAATGAGGTATCATACTGTATTTTGAACTTGTGATTGATGTGAAGCTGTTATACATGTCTAAAAAAGAAGACCACCAACCTCCAAATTAGTGAGGCCACAAATTCAGAACCACCTTGTAAAGTGAATCACTACACATAGTGAATGCATTCCCAGATCAGAAACGAATCAAATCTAGTAAAGCTGTTTCATTTGGTGCATCTATCTCACCACCAAAGCCACAAGATAAAATTTTGATAAGAGTCAATTGAGTGAATGGTTACCCCCTGAATCTCAAACCATCATGAAAACTTGCAAATCCTGTGTGCTCCCAAAACTACTCTTTGAGGGGGCCGATTGATTATGTGCAGTCACTTATCAACTGTTGTACAACAAATGGCCCTACTACAAGACCATATTAGAGGAAATTTGATAACAAAACTTGAAGCTACACGTAGTTAGTTACTTGGGTCGTGTCAGAGTTGACAGGCAAAGTCCATAGCACACAAGAACAGGCTGCGTTACTTGTAAGCATCTCAAAGGTAGTAATCATTCATTTTATTTTACTACAACTAACAAAGTTAAAAAAGGAGGGGAGGGATCGAGAAAGAGATGGAAAATGGAAAGTTGAGAAGGACAAGCACACTGGAATGACAGCACAAATAGGACCACCACCTACAAAAAGTATCACAATTCCGATTATGCCTTGCACCTTGTCTATTTCACTGGGTACTTTCACCTTCCATCAACACAATTATCAAATACTGTTGTCCATAAAAACTTAGGCGGATAGGAAGAAATCACCAGACATTTATTTTTGGTTTATGCTGGGACACCAAAATAAACCCGGCTTGAATTACGTGGCCCAAGCTGAGTTGTCCAATGCCCCAGAAGAAAGGAATACCTGGCTAAAACTCATCTCATCACTCACATGCATGCAGTGAGTTGCACTAAATGTAAGAGAGATAAAGAGTAACTAAGATAGAGAAGAAACAGGGGGCCCAAAATTTCCTGACAAAACTGATCTTGATATACCAGCAAGAGAAATAGAACTTCACCATAATCTAGCCAACCAAAAAAGAAAATGAAAGCTACACTGTACCTTACAAGAAAAAAGAGTATGCAAGGGAACATGGTAAAAAGTCTCACTTTTAACACACCATTTCTTCTTACTCTTTGAATCATCTATCCCCCGCATCCTCCTATCAGCCCCACTTCCTCACCCCCACCCCCACTTTCTCTGTCTTTACATCTGCATATGTAAAGGTCTGTGTTTGCCTCACTCCGTAAAGCTCCTCTTTGTTTCAAATGCTCAGTAGATGAACCAGTAACAAATCATGTATGACATTTAAGTAGCATATGTTAATAGATGAATATGCAAAGTTCTTCGTTATAGCTTTCACCATCTGTTCTCCTTTTTCCTAATCCTATTTCACACCTTGTATTCACATTCATCTTTTATCACAGAAATTTCAGGCCCTTCAGTTGCTAGCTAAATCATGTATAATTTTTCATATTTTTTTCAGGAGACAGTAAAGATGGATGCGGCTGCTCTGTTCGAAGTTTTTGAAGCAGTAGGCTTTTGAGATTTTGGTAGAGATTACCAGTGTTAACTTCACAATGCCAGTTCCGCTTGCTCCATATCCTACACCACCAACACCATTTACGCCACCTGCTAACGGTACAACATTTTCCTTCACTATTTTCTGCCTGCTAATAATACATAGAAAGAAACGCAAAAGGATGGTCATGCATAACAATGAACTAGAGATGGATGGTCATGGTCGGAAGATCAAGAGTTCATATCTTAAATCTCCAGTACTAAAATTCACATCAAAGTTCAATTTAGCATTTGTAGCTGAAGCGTGAAAAATAGATCAAACAGTATTTATCAAATAGACCAAATCAATTAAGACAAGGTCTGGGACACCAATACTTTATATATAGACATGACTAGTAACTTGTTAATTGATTAATAAATCTGAATTCAACTTCAGCTTTCTGGTGAAACAGCCTCACATTCTGGGGAATCAAGCCACTTTACAAAATAGTGTAAATAACGCCACACCAAAATTACCTTCTTTTACCATATATCTTATAAAAAAATATGGTGGCTAGCAGGTACACAGAGTCAGCTTGTGTGCTCTGGATGCAGAAATCTTTTACTCTATCCAGTTGGAGCAACATCTGTTTGCTGTGCAGTTTGCAATGCGGTCACAGCAGTACCACCTCCTGGTATGCACGTTATTAGACAGCCTCAACATTTTCTGGAACATTTTTGTTTTGAGAATGGTAAAACAGTATTATCAATATAAGATGCCTATACAAGCTGTGTGGTCACCCATACCAACAGTTATTACAATTGGAAGACCTAAAAAGCTCTCTGTATGTAATCTAGAACATCAAAAAATGATTCTGCTTCTAAACCTTCTGGTTTACACCAAAATATTAAAGAACTAAACAATTAATCTTTAACTTCTGTAAGGGGTTTCCTTTGTCTTCAAAGCATCTTTGATTTCTTTCCTTCCATAATGTCCACCAAATATATGCTGGGGCAATACTCCATCTCTCCTTCTGACAGGATAACCTTCCTTCCCTGTTCCAGCTAACTAGAACATCAGTAATCAGTTAATCCTTGAGGCATCACATGCCTCTTAGATTAATGAAAATTTTCCAAGGTTGATCAGCCCATTTACAGTGTAATAGAGATGATTGATTGTCTCAGCTTGCTCACCACATAAGTGACATCTGAAACATAATTGGAAACCCCTCCTGGCTAAGTTGTCCTGAGTAAGGACTGCCTCTTTAGCTAGAAGCCGTACAAAACATGCTACTTTGTAAGGAATCTTGACCCTCCATATCAGATTCCATGGCCAGCATTCTACCAAATTGTTTGATCTGTTGAGCTCTCTGTAAGCTGACTTGACAGAATATTTTTCACTCTTTTTTTAAGCTCCTAAAGTTGTATTAGACTTGAGCAACAACCCTTTTACATGTTACGGACCTTAAACAGGCACTGAGATGGCTCAGTTGGTTTGTGGAGGCTGCCACACATTACTAATGTACATTCGTGGAGCAACGAGTGTGCAATGTTCATGCTGTCACACAGTCAATTTAGCTATGGAAGGTAAAAGTGACTCTACAACTTTTTGAAATGTATGGAGATATTTCATATAATCTATTAGTTACATATATGTGCTAGTAAAAGTAAGAATAAAATGGTATTGTCACAGCAAATCAGGTAGCACATGTGAATTGTGGAAATTGCCGCATGCTGCTGATGTACCAATATGGGGCACGATCAGTGAAATGTGCAGTCTGCAATTTTGTGACCTCGGTTGGAGTAAGTTAAAATCCTCCTTAGAATTAAACCTTCAATGTTTCATGTTGCACTCAATGATGAACTAGTATTCCGCCACTATCAAAATTCTGCAGTTTGAATCCTAAATTACCAGGATTTAATCCTATATTAACAGGAATAGTCTCATTGTTCATCTTGGGAACATAGCACAGAAGATAATGAATTGTAACATTGAAGGAGGAAAATAGTAGTGCGAATTTCTAATCAAGTCTTGTATAACTTCCTTTTTCAAAATAGAATACCAACTAGAACCTGCATATGGCATGTAAGCTTAGAAAAACAACCAAAGGAATGAAAATGTAACCTGTTAAGCTTTGATTCCCAAGAGCAGGACTTGACGACCAAACTAATTACTCTAAGACAGCATGCCCTGTATTTTCTTTATGCAAAAATCATATAGCGAAGGTTTACTACTGAGAATAAGCACCTCTAACCTTCCAAGCAAATTACTAAAAAGAGGCACCACATGGGAAGTCTCTTTGCTCCCTTCTCGAATATTTCGGAATGCATTGCGGACCACATTCCGGTTGACAAAATCTGAAGTAGTGTAGTTCGCTAATAGTATCTCTAATTTAGCTCTTGGTATAAAGGCCTAAAAATGTAGAGAAATCTAAAATGCCTGCAAAAGGTTTCTGCAAGTTAAATCAAGGCAATGGTCTTTGCTCTAGCAGTCTTTGTTTTGAGTTGATTTCCGAGATGCTCATAAGGAAGTGTTTCCATTTTCTCTTCTTCCTTGAAACAGTTACAGAAATAGCACTAGTAATAGTCTCAATGGTGATGGTACCAATGTGCATATGTAGTGCTCCTTCCCCTTACACAGCTAATGTCTGTTCCACTAAAACAGATGTCTGATACGTCACAATCAATTATTAATCCTAAATTAGTTAGGACTGACTATATGAATCCTCTGTGTTCACGTGCTCTATCATTCCACTCTATCAACATGTCACTGTGACGGAATTTAATAAAACCTATCAGTACAAGTATGCAATGAATCCAGTTAGGATTTAGGTCCACAAATTTTTTCTCCTCCCCTCAAATTGGGTCAAGTTACACTTGTTAAAGTTGACTCCATAGTGATAAGATCAACTAACCCTTATTTGGCCACCCTTGGAGTATTGAAGATGGCGATCTTGGAGGCCCACAATTAGTAACTATAATTGTTCAGATACTATATAGAATATAGAAAAAAATTCTGAGGCTTTTAAAGCATTCACATTTTTACTCACACTTGATAAAATGTTCTTTGGACACTACAGGTTTCAACGAGCACAGCCGAGCAAAAGTTCAACAGCTTTTAAAGCAGATGAGTCGGTGCTAGAAACTTCTATTACTAAAGTTGTCGTGTTATGTGTCAACAACGTTGCAGCTACATCAACCGGAGGAAATTCTACTTGCTACAAGTATAGAGCTATTATAGAGCTTTTTTCCCCTCACGTATCTGTAATAGAATAAGCAGTTTTGCAGGTTGAGCCTACAAAAGGTATTGTATATAATGGTATTGCGTCTGTAAGTCTGGTTGAAAAATTCTGGACAGCAAAGACCCCTTTTCACCTACCATAATATTGTTTTCACCTTGGGATGCCATAAATACAATTTTTAAAACTTAATAATGTCTTTACTGAAGCAATTTCAAGTTGGAAAGATAAGAACCAAAAGAATAAAAAGAGGAAGGTGAAATAGTGACTGTCAAATGAACTTTCTGGACTAGATTCATATCTACCATAAAAGAAAACAACGGAGAGATATCAACACCGCATTCAGTCAGTTTCCGTCAAGAACCAAAAATTGGTTCTTTCAGATAGGACTGTTGAATTATGAGACTTGTTTGTCAAGGTCAGATATTTTGGTTTAACAGAAGAAGATCAATGCCTCCACCGAACCACAAAAAGAGTGCTGATGGCTGAAAGGAGTTCTTTCTATCAGATAAGTAACCCAGCCTGATTTCACTCTGTGCCCACTGGTTCTTTTGCTAGAGCCCCCAGAAAGATGGTAGGATATCTCTCCTTTTTTTTTTCTCTGATGACAGAGAAATCTCCCAGGGTCAATTAGCACATGGTTTGAAACTCGACAGATAATGGGCTCATCCCCTCTACCCTTCTACAGCTAAATACCCAACTTCTTTCTGTGGTAACCTTGAACTAGTGATCTGCGCCTAATCCATGCAGCACATGTTGCGCTCTTACCATTAGACCAAAGCCCCGGGGCTATAGAGAGGAAGGTATATCTCATAGTTCATCATCCCATGAACAGAAGTATGTATGTCAGTTCAATATGCACACGTGTTCAAAAGTTAGACACTTCAACCACGTTGTTCAGTCTCTTGTATGAGTTCTCTTCCTGATATCAGTAACCACAAGCTTTGGAAGCTATATTCTTTTCTTAATATCTATAACAACAGACAATATACAGGACACGGCCAGAACTGCTGAACAATTCATCCCACCATTGAAGAAACTAGCTAACAAAGTATGTAGCCTATGCATGTACAGTAATATTCTGTCTCTTTCCAAATGAAGATGTAGAAAAAAATTCTACTAATACATGGTCTCCACTCTCCACATCAATGGGAACTTTCATTAAAATTCAGGACCAGTTAGATGAAAAAGATGCGCTTGATTTTCCAATACACGATAAGATAACAGGAAAAAACTAAATTTGTCCATTATATGGCCCTTTCGCATGGGTGATCTGGATATTTTGAGCTCCAAAAGCTACACCATTGATTTAAAAGAGAATCAAACTAACAGAAAATAACTTTTCTCCAAAATGAAAATGAAATGTTGACATATGATGGAATTGAAATTGTTTTTAAAAAGGTTTTTCAGTTTTCTCTGAAGTAGGCTAAGTACTCGAACCTTTTCCTATCTAATGACGAGTTAAGGCTCAAATTGTAGATGAATATAGGGTCACATAACTATACCCTCTCTTTCCTGTTTACCTTTCTTATACCCTCTGGACGGAAGAATAAGTATTAGTAGATCTTCCTAATTTTTGCATCCATGACAAATGCAAGGAGAATTTAAAAAGAGAGAATAAATATCTTCAGTTATTACTATGCAATCTACAAAATCTGAGAAAGGGAAAAAAGAGATTCCATACAGTGGAATGAGATTCTATAATATTTTCCACAAAATATAATATATCAGGATGGTGTATGGATTACAATTTTACATATTGCACTGGTAAGGATTCTAGCTGCGCACCCTAGAGTATTTCAGCAATGACCGAGTCACTAGGTGTTCACTGAAATTTCATAAAAATAACTGTTTTAGACATACCGAACATGCTATTCCGAATGCTAATTATGCTTAACTTTCTGCTGAAAGTATAGTTCAGTTTCATTTAATGTTCCAGATCAAATGTTGTTAGACAACATGGTATTCAGAAGAAAAGGTCAGTCTTTGGCATGCATCAGAGAATACGTTATTTTTGCATAATCTATCTCTTGTTCACATGAGTGGGATATTCAATAAGTTGGTTCGCCGGTCAAAGAGAAGAGCAACATAGAACTTCAGTAGTGAGACAGTCTCCAATTCCAAAAGATTTCATCCATTAATTGATCAGAGTTAGAAGTTTTGCTAGTGTTCAATAGTACTCAATAACCAGAAAGTTCTCATTAAATTGAGATGAAAGTGCAGCTCAGGCTGATGTGATCTTCAAGACTTTTAAAGTACATCAAGGCATAACAAGATGTCATTAAGAAGGCACCTATCTGATAAGAAAAGAGAATATAATTTTTTATTCAATATGCTAGTGGTACAACAGAAAAGCCAATCCACTAAGGAAAAGGCACAGAGAGAGCATATTACGCCGAGATATAGCAAGAGAGGCAAGAAAATAGTACATATTGTTTTTGATTCCATATTGTCTTCTCAAATTAACTCTTTACAGGTTACTCATCTCCCAGAGCTAATTCCAATGCATAATCATCTCTCTCCTGCAAAGGGAAAGAAAAGTTAACCTTTAGCAACTTGACTTGATTAGGTACCCTTTCTTATATCATCAGAATCCCTTCTCCAACTTCTTTTCTAGATTAACAGGAAATTACAGGAACATAAGACTTACAATAGGTCCTCGAGCAAAATATCTCCCAAATTGAAGCCAATATACCTGAATATATCATGATGTTAGGTTTCCAAGGTGGCATTCTAGATCAAAACTACAAGATGTTCATACAGTTCAAAGGGGAGTTCCGAAAATTGCTTTCAGTAACTTTTCTGTAAACCCCACCTTTTCAACTAACAAAATATAAGCAAAGCTTCATTTTCCACTAGTTAAGAAAATACTGCAGGTAATTCATTAGCTAAAATTTCTTTAAAGTTAAACGAGGAAATTCACAAATATAAATTCCATATGGCTACTTGGAATACAAAACTTAGAACTTCAGTGTTCCTCATACAATAAAGCAGTGGGAAAGGTTATTATATTAATTGAAATATGAAACGTCTGCTGCAAGCTCACCTGAACATCACATCTCTCAAAGAAATTATGCAGGAGTAACACACTATAAAAGAAACTGAAAGACCGAAGAACAAACATGTCTCTGCCTTTTTCCTAACCTTATTGGAACTCAATATTTTACTGGTTTCTTGTCCTGTAGGACCAGAGTCACAAACATGTTTCTGCTTCTTATCTAGTCCTCTAAGAGCTCTATTGCCTTTCTGTCCATTCAGAAGAGGAAGAACGAGATATCGTGTGAGCATGCCAACAGCCATTTTTTTGCTATTTGCTCAGCATGTCAGCTTATTTTTTAAGCAATTAATTAGTATAAACATATAAATATATCATAAAAAATATAAAAATTGGAAGTCATTTCCTCTTGCAACTCTTATGTATTGCCATTTCCCTGGGTCAAATTTTGCATTTCGTAACTAGCCATCTACTGCACTTTTTGTGCATAAATTGGGGTATAGATTTGAGATAGGCTTGATTGACAAATGCGCAGGTTGAGCAGGAATGGCATGAGATGAAACCAAAACAACTCATAAGGGTGAAAAAAAACTACTGTTATATGCTAAAAGTAGATTGGGCTAAAAGAGCTAGGTATTTCATTAACTCCATTTTAATCAAACTCTTTCCAAATACAGCAGCAATTTATCTATATATGTTAGCATGATGTCTTGAGAAACCTTTCACTTCATTTTCTTTTTTGAGAGATGTTCTAAATCAAAGGAACCATGTACGTCCTGGTTCCACGAAAGCAAGGATAATTGTCTATTATAGAAAATGACAAAGAAGTTTAGAAAAGTAAAGAATGTGTTTTACACATAATGCCTTTGTGGTAGTGTGATAGCTGCATGGTTATTGAAATATTATAGCTGATGATACAAAAGAAAAAAACTTTTGCACTAGGCATAAGCCTGAGCTGAAAACCTTGGTGATACCCTTTGGTTTGGATAACTGAAGGGTCTGATGTTGAAAAGACAAAAACATATTAAGAAAATTGGGACATCATCAGTAAGTATCCAAAGATTGTTGTCAAATATTGATACCTAACACAAGTATGATACTAGTATGGAGCCATATATTTCATATCCATGGACTAAACTGAAACCGTGAAAAGTGGGTGTCAAGTAGACAAAATAGTTTGCAAACCGCTAGCATTGATTCACCACCAATTTCATGATTATTTAGATGGTGATGGGTGGTTAAGTAGCCACGGTCTTTATCACCACCCAAAGTCAAACCTTGGCGATTCAAAGTTGTTACTTACCTCATCTTCATCCTGTGTTTCAACTTCAAGGTCAGATGACGGAAATCCCACACAAAGAAGTGCATAACCCTACAAATCAAAACATATTTGGTTAATCAAGGAGAAAAAATAAGACAAGAATAGAACAATACAGAATAAAATAAAGACCATCACTTCATATGTCCTCGCCAATTAGCCTTAACTAATTGGTATCAATCATCATGATCTGTGCCTATACTCTGGCTCATAGGAATTTGACAGAGTATGCCTCCCATCAAATCTCTTACACGTCTAAAGAAAGAAGGATTAAGGATAAGACAGTTGTTTAGTCGAGGAAATAAGAGATGAGCATGGAAACTACAGTAACCCTCCAAATTATGGCCAAATACTTGCAAAAGCGGGATTATTAGCAAACTGATGAAACAATTTGTGAATTGTCCTGTCATTATCACTTATACAAAGTGGAATATAGAGCCTGTTCACATTAACTGATTAAAAATAGCTGGTAAGAATCAACAACAACAACATACCCAGTACAAGTGGGGTTTGGGGAGGGTAAAATGTACGCAGACCTTACTACTACCTCATAGAGGTAGAGAAACTATTTCCGAAAGACCCTCATCTCAAAAATAGCATCCCCAAAAGCAAAAAATACTAGATATGAAACCAAAAGACTAAAATGGAATAGCTGGTAAGAATCAAGTTCTGAAACACACTTTTAAGTTCTAAAGTTGATTTTACACCTAGAAGTAACATGTTCGGATAAAAGTATTGAAATGTTAACAAACATAGGTGTTTGGTAGATACGCAATTTTTCCATTAAAATAATTAAAATGTCCTAAAAAATATTTAAAAAGTAATACGTAAAAATTTTGCACATGAAAAGGACGAATGGCAAAATTAAAATTCAGATGGGCCTGGGAATTTTATTTTGAGAAGGGTATTTCGGAAGCACGAAAAAAGAGAGGATAAAATAGTTTTAAAAAAAATTGGTCAAATGAAAAGTGCTTATAAGCTGAAGAACCTAACTGATAGCTTTGGCTAATTTTGGCATATAAGCACTTTTGGTGTTTGATGCATCGATAAGCCAAAAGTGAATATAAGCTTATCCAAACACCCTCATAGTCGCTAGCTTGAGCTGGAAGTTTATAATCTTCCAAGATGTTTTGGAACAACATATCGTGATTGTTTTGGGGACAATAACATGCAAACTTTGTTTGCATGCTTCATCAGTTCCAAGACCAAAAATCCTAGTCACGTCAAATATATGATGTGCCTAGGAATTCAAAACATTCCAAAACCTCTTGGAACAACTTCTCAACATTGTTTTGTGGACAAATAACAGGCAGACGAGGTTCACAGACTTCATCCATTTGAGACCAAGAAATCCCTGGCCACATCATATATATGATTATCATTTTTGTTAATCATATATATGAGCATGAAAAGAAGAAGATTACATTTAGAGATCTAATAAAGGAGAAACAATTCAAGCTCCCATGAATCAATAGTCTAAAAATAAAGGTCAATAAGAATTGCATCTATAGAAACACTACATGATATAAAATACCTTAGACTTCAACTCTGCAGATATCCCTAATGCCTCTGGTTGTCTAAGTTGCCCAGATTTTACACGAACAGCACAGCTCGTACAACATCCTTCAACATAGTGGATTGTTAAATTAGAGAAATGTAATATAACGGAACCTTCACATGGACAAAATCTGATGAAAAATTTAATGGTTAGAAGTTAAAGAAAAACATCCAAAGCTGAACATGTTTGACCCTAGATCAAAGAGAAGGTGCATTTGTGAAAATAAAGAGAGCCAACAAACAACAAAGAAAGTGCATTTTGCTCCTTAGTTAAGATTAAGGCCTCTATTTATCTTTAAAGTTCTTGAAGAAAGAAACAGCTTCATTAAGACTTTAGAAAGGGGCAACCCCCCCCCCCCCCCCATACAAGTAAAAATGTGGAGGAATCTCTAATCCTACATTATCTTTTACAGTGTGGATATAGAAGACTTGCTCCATCTTCTCCATGTAATCTTTAATGAGCTGAAAGTGTTCCACATATTCCTCAAGGGATTGAACTTTCTCTACTTTACTGGACATAATTCTCAATGAACGGAATTTGCTCCACCTTGTTCATAGAAGCTCCAATTGGCTGAATTATATAAACGTTCTTGAGAAAAGTTTCCATCTTAAATTGCCACAATTTGAAAATGTGGCTACCGGCTATGTTCATATATTTCAAACGGGGATTTATTACTACTGTAGCTACTGGCTATCTTCATATATTTCAACACAGAGGTTTATTACTGCTGCATTAGATGTTAGAACTGAACTTGGTTTAAGAAACAAGATTCAGAAGGTTTGATCACTAGATATAGGTCCACGATGAGAAATGAGCAATCTACTAAATCAGATAGTGAACAAAGAGAGAAAATTAGAATAACACTCCTCATACACCTGAAAATAAAATTACAATACGCTGAAAGAGGTCCATAAAGTGATTTCAAAACACTATTTCTTAAATTTCTCTTGCAAAACTTCAACTTTGAATGACTACTATTTCAGTGGACGCAACACACGAAGAAAGAACCTCAGACATTAAAATGGAACTTCACAGCAAAGAGTTAGGAGGATTGTGACCAAATATTGTAAGCAAAGGTCACTACCACTTTCTCCTTCACTTCAAAATTGGCCTAAATCACTTAGCTAACAGTGTACAAAACTGGTCCCATCGCATCCCATGACATGAAAAATGTAGCTTTGGATTTGCGTCATTGTATGCCTTGTGAGGAGGTTAATAAAGTTGATTTCACATAACATAAATTTATTTCTTCAAAATCAACTTTCAAAATTACGGTTTGCACCTCTAAACAGTAGTTGCTAACACCTAGTTTTTCTTAAGGAATCCTCTCTTTTATGAGAAGTCCAAGAAATAATTATAGAAGCTACCTTCTAAAGAATCACCCAAAGAATTTTAAGTAAGGAGATGGCAGGGAAGAGTATGGAGTGTAATTAGTTGAATGATCAAGCTTTTACTTTTGACTGCCTTCTCTTGAGTCTTGACTCCTCCTAACTTACTAGCTAAGTTGCTCAGACTCGGGTGTGGGTGTCAGATATGGGTGTGGATCTAGAGGTCGGATCCTCTATGATCTAAATTTTAAGATTTGGTTGATACGGATCCACATATGGATACAGATGTCGGGATTCGGCTAAAAGTAATTTAAATATCTAAAAATAGAGTTATGAAACCTAAATTTATGAAATTATGTGGAAAATCTGAGGAGGAAATATTGATCGAGAGGAGAATCCAGGAAGGAGATAAAAGGAAAGTAAGTGGCAATAGAATCTTGTATATATAAGATATTCCATTTTCTTCAATTTCACCTAACTTTTTGTTTTGATTACAAAAATCATTGAACAAAATTTCTCTCTTGAATTTGGTCAAAATATCCAAAACCGATTGACTAGATTGGGTATGGATCCCACACCCACACCCATGTCATGTCGACACGGGTGCGACACCGAATGTGAAGAGTCAACTTAGCTTACTAGTATGTCTTAGTCAGACCATTGGAAAAGCTCTTCAAGATTCATAGTACTCTTTAGTGTTCCAGTCTTTGCTGCATGAGTAGTTGTAAAGCATACTAGATAGGGAAAGTTTTTTTTGTTGCATGCTCAAAGGGATGGGAAATTGAATTGTAGAATCATTTTGCTGATGGAATCTAGCAGGAGGTGAATACAGAGATAGATTGAAAAGAGGGTTGTGGAGGGGGTAGGAAGTTGGTTCAATTCATGCAATTTCTCTTTGTTAGAATAGGAATAAGTAAATACAATCCTACTTAGAATAGGAATAGGAATAACAATAGTATATAGAATCCTATTT